>PVLD010014099.1:0-53572 GCA_004027595.1 Dinomys branickii | reverse complement strand
ATTATTTATTGGAGCTATTCCCAAGGAAAAGAAGAAAGAAGAAATTTTGGATGAAATGAAGAAAGTTACGGAAGGAGTTGTAGATGTCATTGTTTATCCAAGTGCAACTGATAAGACCAAAAATCGTGGTTTTGCTTTTGTTAAGTATGAGTCTCACAGAGCTGCTGCTATGGCTAGGAGAAAATTAATTCCAGGTACATTCCAACTGTGGGGCCATACTATTCAGGTGGATTGGGCTGATCCAGAGAAAGAAGTCGATGAGGAAACTATGCAAAGAGTTAAAGTTCTCTTTGTAAGAAATTTAATGATCTCAACTACAGAGGAAACAATTAAAGCAGAATTCAATAAGTTCAAACCTGGCGCTGTTGAACGAGTAAAAATACTTAGAGATTATGCTTTTGTTCACTTCTTCAACCGAGAGGACGCAGTGGCTGCTATGTCTGTTATGGGTGGGAAATGCATTGATGGAGCAAGCATTGAGGTAACACTCGCAAAACCAGTAAACAAAGAAAACACTTGGCGGCAGCATCTGAATGGTCAGATGAGCCCCAGTCCTGAAAACCTGATTGTGTACGCTAACAAAGAAGAGAGCCACCCCAAAACTCTAGGCAAACCACCAGCTCTTCCTGCCCGTCTCAATGGCCAGCACAGCCCAAGCCCCCCTGAAATTGAAAGGTGCACATACCCTTTCTTTCCTGGGACAAAGCTTACTCCAATTAGTATGTATTCTTTAAAATCCAGTCATTTTAATTCCGCAGTGATGCATTTGGATTACTACTGCAACAAAAATAGCTGGGCACCACCAGAGTATTACTTACATTCAACAACCAGCCCAGATGGGAGAGTACTCCTGGTGTACAAAGTAGTTATTCCTGCCATTGCAAATGGGTCCCAGAGTTACTTCATGCCGGACAAACTCTGCTGTACAATAGAAGATGCAAAGGAACTGGCAGCCCAGTTCACACTACTTCATTTGGACAGGGAATACAATCTCTTCAGCCTGGACCTGTGTAGAAGAATTTGGAGAAAATAAGCAGGTGTTACTACGTTCCTGCTCCCTCTGTGTGCACATCTGAAGCTCTGAACCCAGGTTCCCTCTTAGCCAGTGCTGCCTGATTGAAACTACAGCTTAACCCTGTCTGCTGCTGTTTATATAGATCAGATTTGTTCTTTGCAAATGCCTATACTCATTCACAGTATAAGTATGAAGCTGTAGAAAAATGGAAATTTAGAAAAATGCTCTTTCTAATATTAATCTGTTAGAGCAGTTGTTCTCACACCTTTTTTGTGAAGTGATTTTTTTCTACAAATGAAGTATTACAAAAAGTTGAACATCCAAAGTAAGGAGACAGAGCTGCCGGGATTGCAATGAGAGGCATGTCTAAGTAGATAGGTGTCAGTGAAATCCAGGTAGCTTAGAGGAGCATGGTTCACTCACGTTGTCTCCTGTAATAACCTCCTGAGGCGCTTTCTTTCAAAATTCTATTTAAGATTACCAGCGTGAAAGGACTGATAGAATGGAAATAATACTTGCCTACAAAGTAGGAACCCCCACCCCATGATTCCTTGTTGGCTAAGACTGACCTTAAGCTGCTGCCCTCAACTGACCCTGCCACCTTCGCCTCCTGCTAGCTGGGCCTAGCACACCACCATACCTGGCTGAGGCTTAGTTTTTAACTTGTTCTTTTTCTTTCAGCTGTGTGTGTATATGGATCAGTTACATAATCAACCTCATTCATACGAAAGAGATCATTTGACTTGGAGACTTGTAAGAGTCTCTCCCTGTTCCTTGCATGTGATTTTGAGTGAAATAATGTGGTAAAAAAATTAATTATCTGAAATAAAAAAATGAAACAAATAAAAATGATCCAAAGGGTTGAATAATACTTAACCAGAGATGTTCAAAAGGGCAGTGACCACATTATTATTCACAGGGAAGTAAAAATTGAAACCACGATGAGATAAAATTTCATATGCATTGGACTAGCTGTGATTAAAAACATTGACAGTACCAGCTGTTAGGGTGTGCAGTAACTAACGGGAGATCTCGTGTTTTACTGGTGTAAACATTGATAATTTCTGCTGCTTTCTATGATACATAATTTATATATTATCTCTAAGGAAAACATGATTCTACTTGTAGACTTACTTTACCAGTTAAGTGCAGTATATATTTCATCTTACGTTTTGTAATCCTACAGATGTTTTTCTGAATATATTTAGATTCTTAGTGATTTTAGGAATAAAATTTATTTTTGAAGTGTTTATAAAATCTTACAAGATGCTTTTTATTATGCCTAATCTGTGTAATATTGGGGGGAATTTTTTCTTGATTTATCCTATATATGAATAAAGCAATCACAGTTGGCTTTAAAAAAAAAAAAAAGATTACTCAAGTAAGCATATGAATACTTGAAACTGGAACTGTACTTGTAACATTTTTCTTGGAATCAAAAGGCCTGGCTTATTAATTCTGGGAAGTTCTTTTGACTTCTTTGAACTTCACTTCTCATCTATGAAGTGAGAAAAACATTTTCATCAAGGGATGATGTGTAGATTAAATGATTTACTATTTGTAAACCAAACTCAGAACCTAGCCTGTTACTGCAGATTATCGACACGATACTTTTCTCCTCCTTCCTTAAACAACTGTTTTTTTTTTTTAGAAAAAAATATTGTTCCAGCTGTCACTTCAATGCACACGAATGTGACACCCCAGGTCACTAAAAAGCTGTGTGCTCTTTGTCACTGCCCTTCTTGCTACTTTTACTTCCTGTGCTTCAAGTTTTTGTCCCTTGGCATCAGTTTCTATGCCAGTGAACAGATGCTGAGTGATCCCATTTCCTTCATCTCCCAAGTCTTACAGTCATGCTTTCTGCACGGGTTCTTCCTAAAATCCATTTCTGAGCCTGTAATTTCCCTACTCCAATCCCTTTCCTGGTCTTTTCTGTGCCTTAACAGAGCTCTCCAGGCTTTTAAGGCACTCGTAGTCTGCCTCAGCTTATGTTTTGCTCCCATCCCAAATGCACATCACTTGGTCTCTTGTTTCAGCAGCACTAATGCACTGGTAGTTCCAAAACAGAACCTGAACTTTCCCCTCTAATATTATTTCGTTTGCTTAGTCCATAGAAAAATCTCTTTTCACTGACTTTCAATCTCTCTCCTATTAGCTGCCTGCACTTTTCACCCTCTCTTTTAATCAGTTGAAGAGAAGGCTGAACACCCATTTCCTGTGTACCCTAACCTCTCAGACAAGGGTCCGTATTCCAGTTCATCTTTATTTACACTCCTCAATCTCCTGCAAGGGGATAAGACCTTCATTCCTCTCTTTAAGCATAGTGCTTTCCCAAAGATCAGCAGTCCCTATCTGTTGTCTAAGTCAATGAATTGTTTTCAATTTTTTCCTTACTTGATTTCTCTTTGGTATTTGACTCCCAGAACCAACTCTACTTACGTGAAATTCCCTATGGCTGTAGTATCCTCTAAAGTAAACAGTAACTATGTGTGGCTGGTGGTTGTCCTATTCAGTAGAGATACAGAATATTTCCATTACCACAGAAATTTCTGTTGCACAAGGCTCTTCTGAGAAAGGACATTAGGAAAGGGCCAAAGTGAATATTTTTGATTTTGTAAGCTGGTGAAGGACCTTTGCAGCCACTCATTTCTGCTATGGTAGAGTGAAAGCAAGTTGAGCAGTGCTGTGTTGCCATGAAACATTATTTGTACAAACAGATAATTGACCACATTTGGCATACAGGTTGCAGTTTGCAGACCCCTATTCTACTTGTCTCTTTTTTTTGTTTTCTATCTAGCCTTTCCAATCCTTTGGTGTTTTACTCTAAGTTTTTTCCATTCTCTGTCCTCACTATTTCTCAAGTCACCCCTTTTCCAACTGTGGTGCCATTAGAGCAATTATTGCAAAACAACAACAAACAGTAAGAACAACAAAACCCCAGTTGACAGCTCTGCTTCACATGTGATCTACTCCAGGCTGCTTTTCTTATTCCTTATCACACAGCTATGTTTTCATGACTTCTCTGAGGCAGTTGTCTCATCTGTTCATGTGGGTAATAAAAGTAATAGTCTTACAGAATGGTTTCAAATAAATGTGTTAAAATTATTTCCACGTAAGGGATAGAGTAATCCCACAGTAGTCCATCAATAAACAGTAGTGGTAAAGACCCAGCATAAAGGCATCAATCCCAGTTCATCAATCACCAGTGTAGGCTTTGAGTGGATCATGCATCATGTCTACTTGAGTTTCCTCATCTGTAAAATGAGGATGTTTTCAGTATAGTTATCTCACAAAGTCCTTGTGAAGAGTAAATGAATTAATTTTTATTAAATGATGAAGCATTTTCTTGACATAGAACATGTCATAAGTGCTTTATTTTTTCTAGTTATTTTTGTGGATGAGAGAAGGTCTCCATGTGTCCATTGTTTTCCTATAGTTATATAACTAGCAAATGAGAGGTCTGAGGTTTGAATTCTTTTCTATTGACCTCATATCCCAGGCCTGTGCACTGTAAAACATTTCTTGAAAGATCAACAAGCTCCTTATGTTTTAACAATTAGAATTGATCTCTCCAGGGGCTGGGGATATAGCTCAGTGGAATAAGCGCTTGCCTAGCAAGTGCAGGATCCTGAGTTCAATCCCCAGTACCGCAAAAAAAAAAAAAAAAAAAAAAAGTTATAAGAATTGATCTCTCCCTAGCATTGCATTTTATCATGTTTAGTTTATATCACTGCCAGGACATTTAACACAGTTTGATTTTTATATAGTTATTAAAAAGCAGTCTTCCTTTTGACAATGGAGAAATTTCATTAGTTATATACTTTTGAAGAGAAAAGTCATAATTGATAGTTAATATTTGTGGTTATGATTTTCTGCTGTTTGCTTACGAGATAATGAATTACTTGTTATAGAGTTTACATAGGTAACAACTTTTTGGTGAGTGGATAATAAAAATTTAACCTTTGACTTTGAATTCTATCCAGTATGTTGGCCTTGCATTTATTTACCTTTGGAAAAGGAGACTGAAATCTTCTTGTTATTATTATTTGCTTGTTTTAAATCCACGATGAAGTAAAAAAACAAATGGGAATTTATTACAACAAGATTACAACACCATGCTAGGAAAAAAGCTAATATAAGAAAGTAAACTAAACGCTTAGACTTTCCAGTTTTTAAATATTATATTTATGAAAAGCACAGAAGTCAATAGCTAAGACCACTGAAGTTTGCATTGTATTATTACATTAGAAGATTTCAACTGTTATTTCATTCGAAGTGAAATAAATGCCTGCTTAACAAAAATCAAATAGCTCAGGTTTTGTTGCATAAAAATGTAGATGAACTCTCTTCTGTGTTACTGCCTCTCCATTTTCCTCTTATTCAGGATTTACCACTATAAATTTTTCCTTTGCCTTTCCCCATACTCCTTATGTTTTTATTTAACATGAATAAACACTCAAGTAACTTACTTTGGCCCAGTAAAAGGTTCGTTTCAGACATTCCACCACATAACTGTTTTCTGTGTTTTAATGGTCGCATGATACTGTATGATTTAAAATCTTAGTACATTCTGATAGCGAGGCCTCCTAAACTCATCTAATTTATTTGATCACCAGTATTATATATGGAGTGTTGTTTTTTCTTTATTCCTATCCACACAGCATTTTACATGATTTCAGAAGAGGAATTCACATCTCATTGTTATCTTAGTGTTCATTTTCCTGGTGGCTGCTAATAGAGAGAATCATTTTTATATTTGTCAGCTTTCTCAGTTGGCAGAGGGTCCTGGTCAATTGGATATTAAACTGTTTTATTGATTTGTATAAGTAGTTTATTTTTTAAAAATTTTTAACTTTTTTATTTTAAAAAGAGGAAGAAATAAAACAATTTCAAGAGAAGATAATAGGAGAGTAACAGTAATTCATATATTGCATGTCGCTCTCTTCAGAGTAGTTACTCAGGGTACCAGATATAAGCGTGAAATGTCCAAACAATATTAGCACAAGCCTTTCTTTTCGATGAAAAGAGAAACTAGTATAACTATCATCTATCTATCTACTATCTATGCATCGTCAGGCTCTGTATACCTGCATATACGTACGCACGCAACACATATTCATATTCTCATCTGGAAGTCAAGACACAGGCAGCTGAATGGAATACATTTCTGGTTTCAAATGAAGATCTTTGTTTGCCCATGAATCAGGCTGTGATTACTACAGTCCTTCTTTTGATCTCTGGAGGGAGGAAAGTTTCCCAGGAGTGGTCATATGTAGATTTTCTAGGCCTTCTAGAAATTATGCAGATTTTTCTTCCTGTCCTCCAGGCCTTCAGTCTTCTGTGCAATCCTCTCTACAGAAACCCTGTCATCTCAAAAAGTGACATCAATATCTAGGTCAGTAAAGGTCGAGGACATGTACTTGCGTGTGGTGGATGAGGACTGAGGGTGTGCCTTAATCAACCATGCGAACACCCGTTATTCTTTGCTGCCTCTGATGTCGAAATCATTTCAGGATTTTATTGAAAGATTTTTCTTGAGCCTTGTTATTACTCAGTTTAGGTTTATAGGTTTCTTATGAACACAGGGTGTTGTATATAATGACTGAATGAATTTTGACACCTTTATTTTCAAAATAACATATGAAATATCATGGAAATCTTTTTCATAATAAATATGCTTGGATCTATATGCCCTTTATGACCTCTGAATTGAGCAGTTAAACCTCTCTTTGCTTTATGTACCTTAAAATTTGTCACCATTCTGAATGAGTAGTGGTATAATTACCAGGTGTCCCACAATTGTTATTGATATAATTTTAATTATATACATATTTCTGTTATTTCAGTTATGTGTAGAGTATGTTCAGATTGCTTGCAGTTTTCAACAGAAATTTTTGGGGGGTTGTGTGGGAATAAAAACCATAAAGATTTCTTTCTTCAGCAAAAGCAAAAACTTACTGAACTTTACGGAGACAGTGATTCATAAACCTACTGTCAGATCATTCTGGCAGTTGTATTTAGAAACTATAGTCCTGAAAAAGACTGGCATATATTTGGTGCTAATATTTCTGGGAAGAATGAACATTACCAGTGAATACAAAGAGTAGGGTTAGTAAAAAAATGATAGAAAACTGACTTAAAAACTAAAAATAATTATATTTCCACATCATTATATATGGTATATATGTATGTGTATGTATATAAAACATAACTGTATCAATGGATTGCATACATGTCCATGTTAATAAATTATTAGGGCACTTAAGAAATTAATATAATAGATGAAATCAGAGGGAAGGAGTTTGAGTTGTCATAGGGAATAATTACAGAGAAAATTAAGAATTTATTTTGCTCCACAAAAGTTAAAATGTGTTTATATCAGGAGGCCTCATGAGTTAAAATTAGTGGATAAACTCAGAACCCATCTCAAATGCATCTCTAATAATGTTAGACACAATATCTTTCAAAAGTGTTAAAGACACCAATCCGCAGTGATGTGTGCAATTCATAACCACCCATGCTCACAGCAGTGCAATTCATAACCACCAAATCTTGGAAACAGTTTATATGTCTATCAGTAGACGAATGGATAAAGGAAATGTGGTATTTGTGCATATTTGTGTACAATAGAATACTACTCTGCCAGAAAGAAGGATAAACTTGAGCCATCTGTAGGAAAAGGGGTGCTTCTTAAAACCATAATCTTAGGTGAAGTAACTCAGTCACCAAGCTTAACTATTACATTATTACTCTTCCATGAATTAAGATGATAGGAAAAATGAGAAAGAAAAAAATGACGTTGTAATCCAGCACAGCCAGTACATCTAAGAGCGTACCTGGAGTTAGTACAATTGTCTTAAACCTTTTATGGTTTTGGCCTGTTAGTCTGGTTTTCAATTTGCATGTATAATTAACCTTATAAGGTTTTATAAGATTAATAGATGATGAAGATGCTGGAAACATGAAAGGGGTGAAAGGAGGGGAAAAGAAGGGAATTGAAGTGTGTTATGCACACGTACCAGTTCTCCACAGTCAGTGCAATCATTATGTTCAGAAAACAAACAAAAATTTTAAAAATCAATATTCTACATAGAAAGATTTTAAAGTTAGTGAGACATTGCAGTTAATCAACAGTAGTAACCAAAAAAATAAATAAAACTGTTTCTCACTTTTTAAGTGAAAGAATGCAGAGAATAATTTGTGTTTAGAGGAGGTTAATGAAATACATATTCAGGTATTGCTGTTACTAATATATATTGATTCAGTATTTCCAGAAAGCAATTTAATTACTTGAGTTTAATGCATGTGCATCTGTGTGTTGTTTTGTAGAACTATCGCCTCAAAATGAAATTTGCAAAACAGTGTGACCAATATTTCTCTATGGAAAACATCATCTCAGGTTTATTCAAAATGATGATAATGTTATGAAAGGCAACCGGCAAAAACATAGGAATATCTTCATCACTGGAAAGCCCCGCATAAAATATTATGCCATAATTAAATTTGATATTTGAATATTTATCAGGTGTTTGAAAAAACATGTAGTGCAATTCTAAATGTAGGGGCAAAGTATCATAGCATCTGTACAAGTAACATTTACATATACGAGTAATAAGGTAAAATATCTTAAAGTATATATTCTTCATTTTTTTATAGTAAGCATTAGTTATTTTTACATTCTGGAGGTAAAATCTGTATCAGACCTCTCTGTGAATTGAGTAGGACTGGCAGAGAGAGCACATAGAGGCATTCAGCTAATATTTCCTGAGATGATTTGATTTACAATGAAGTAAGAATCACTTCATAGAAGAATAATCAAACCTTTGAACTGAGAGGTCCCCTGGAGTTCATTCAGTCTGTTTGCCTGCAGTATGTCCATCTCTGAGTTTAGCCAATTGGCTTTCGTGTATTCCCCAACAATAACTACCACAGAACCGCTCCAGTGTGACACCTCCTGCAGTAGGCTGCTGAACACTGCTTATAAATCCCTCACCTACCTGGAGATCCTCACTCTCTGCTCCAAAGAGCATCCTTACCTTTCAAAAGTTTCAAGAGAAAAACCTTAAAATCTTAGCAAGTTTATTATTTGGCTACTCCAGTTTACAAGAAATTGCAAAACAAAATCCAAGGTCTCCTAGCATTACTCCTGTGATTAGCATTATGTAAGCTCTGTGCAAATTGCCTTGGGCAAATTACTGCATACTCAGTTCTTTAATTAGTAGAAGCTACCACATGGGAAAGTTTTATTTTTTAGTGAAAGGGTTAATGTACACAAAGTCTTGGCTTAGAGTAAGGGCTCAACGCAACTAGGGACTTTTGTTTTCAGAATAAGATGGAGAAAATACACTATGCCTATTTCACCCTGCTGTGTGCAGTTAAAAACCCAGGATTTTCCCCGGCAAGCACAGAACTGAAGACTCTGGAAGGATGAAAGGTCATGCGGTGGGGAACCGTGGGACTTACAGTATAACACAGCGGTGAATTCCTTAGGTCTTGTTTTTGTATCATGCATCCTGGAGAAGCTGGAAACATAAAAATACCAATGGTCACAGACTTAATAAAACCCAGAGCAAAAGCTTCTCTTTCTGACAGATGAGCCAAGAAATGATAAACCTAGCAGGAAAGAAAACTTTTAGATAATGATCACATTCCAGCCAGACCCTGTGAACTAGCTGTGGCCCCATTCCATCCTTTCCAGTGAAACCCTGCTAGAGAGTCTATACTTCCATTCTTGCTGGGCTGTAGCAAAGTGGCCCAAACATCACCACCTTTTCTGTCGATGTCAGGTAAGTTTGGTGGGGAGTTGTGGCTTCCCTTGTGGCTAAGATAATGAGGTGAGGGGTCGCTTCCATTCAGCACTGTGAATGCAGGCTATGTGGGACTGGTAAAGGGATACACTTCCTCTTCTCAGGCAGGGCAGTGTGTGGAAACCTGGTAGGAACCTGAGATTTCATCTAGGCCCTCAGTAATGAGGCGCCATCAGCCCAAGTGGTGTCAGGGAAGTTGAGTGATGAACTGGAGCGTCCTTCTGAATGTGACAGTAATGAGGTGTCACTCTGCCTCCAGTGCAGTCAGAGGAGGTCTGTCAAAACAGGCAGTTTAAATCAGACCTTTAAACAAGCCCCATAGTGTCACAAAATAACACTTGAGACACACAAGATATAACCAAAGACTTACTTGTTACACCAAGAACCAGGAAAATCTCAGGATGAATGAGGAAAGCAATCAACAGATACCAAAGGTGAGATGGCACAGATTTGGAATTATGTCAAGGATTTTAAAGTGGCCATCACAATCATACAGTTCTTCAGCAAGTAGTTATGGACACACTGAAAACAAATCAGATAGTCTCAAACTAGACACACAAATCACCAAGCAAAAGATACAGAGAGTGACACAGAAAGAATGTTTTCATCTCACTATATGCCTTAAATTACTTTCTTGTTGCTGGCCAGAACATCTGACACCCACAATTGAAAGGAGGAGAGGTCTATTTTGGCTCGTGCTTTTGCTTGTGTTCACAGGACCCACATCAGACCATGAGGCAGGGCCTGCAGATGAGAGCTGCTCAGGTCTCGAAGGCCAGGAATGAGACTGAGAAGGGAAGAGTAGGCAAGGATGTGTCTCTCTCCTCATCTCTCTCCTGCAGCGCCTGCTTCTTACCCCCAGACCCTACCTCCTGCCAGCGCACTCAGCTATGCAACTTATTAGCGGATGGATCCGCTGCTGGGTGCGGTGCCCCCGTGATCCAACCATTTTCCAAAGACTCGCTTTGTGGGAGGGGCATTATGAATCTAAGCCATAATGAAAGGAAAAGTTTGCTGAATGGTTCAACAGCAGAATGGAGATGGGCTTGAGATCAGTGAATTTGAGGATAGAAAAGTGGTATTTTTAGGTTAAAGGAACGAATATGATGTTGTGAGCTAGAACACCACTTTGGACGTCTGAAGAGATAGCTTCCAGGCATACCTTTCCTAGCCAATTGCCCTGGGTGTTATTCTTTTTAACACTATTTTATTGACTTTAAAATGGGAGAGAAAAACTTGCCTTGTGACTCTAGCTGAATCTTAAATGCAATGCTTCTTGGAAGTTTACTAGTGTTTGTATTCATTCAGTTATCAAAGATTCATTGAGTGCCTGATATATGAAAAGTACTATAGCAGATCTTTGGGGTATCAGAGGAGTGTGGTACAGTTTCTGCTTTCAAGTAGATTATAGTGAAATCAACAAAATCTATAAATAAGTGAAGCAACTGCTCATACAATACAACAAGGTATGTACATTGGACTTTGAAAGATTTTAGGGAAAAGTCTTAGTAGGTGAAAGACAGCTACAGAAGTGGCTGAATTTAAGACACTGCAGAGTTTGTAAATCAATATGATTGGATTATGTAAAGTTGAATATACCGGAGTAGATGTATGGGTTTGGTATGTCATTTAAAGATATGGGGTTTTTATTATGGATCCTTCAGAAAGATATGGAATGATTTTAAAGATTGCCTGGCATGAGAATACATGAAGAAAAGGCACCCTAGTAGCATAAAGAGCTGGCTTGAAAGTATTAGATCACCTCCGAGGCAGGGAGGGTAGTGAGCAGGTTGTAATTTAAGTGAGGTGCTCAGTGAGAGAACTGAAGAATTACAGGTAGAAAAGGTAGATGTGATGTTACATATACCTCTTGGATATAGCTGGGTCAGAGTCCAGGTCTGATTTTGAAGCTTATTTCAGGCCACGTGTTATACCCAGTGAAATATAGCAGATAGGAGGGCTTAAGATGGAGGGGCTGGAGATGAGAAGCAGTGAGACGTAATTAGCCCTTTGGAGTTTCTCCATGTACAAATGTCTGGTAGATTGTTAGTGATGAGAGTGTGGAGCTTAGAAAGGGGGGAAGCCCTGGAGATAAAAAGGGAAGCTAAAGCCCTAAGGGAGCAGAGATCACCCAGTGAGAGAGCTCAGCAAAAGCAGAGGGATGCGTGTGAAACATGAGAGATCACAGACAAAGACGAGCAGGAAGATTTCTCAGATGGTATTGAGAAAGTACAAGCCAAGAACAAGAATAATGGGGGGGAAGAAAGAGAGAGAGAC
Source organism: Dinomys branickii (assembly GCA_004027595.1). NCBI lineage: Eukaryota > Metazoa > Chordata > Mammalia > Rodentia > Dinomyidae > Dinomys > Dinomys branickii. The sequence continues at coordinate 41,473 of PVLD010014099.1, read as the reverse complement.
AGGCAGAGAGAGAGAGAGAGGGAGAGAGAGAGAGAGAGAGAGAGAGAGAGAGAGAGAGAGAGAGAGAGAGAGAGAGAGAGAATTTTCCAGCAAGTAAATACTCCATGTGTGTGCAACACGCACTTTTAGGAAACGAAAACACAAATGTGAATGTGTATTTTGCAGGAGATTCCACAGAACACATGGCCTTACTTCTGGAATACAGTGTCGATGAAATTTTACCTTTTTTCTTGTGTGTTACTTAATTACGGCTATAGTTATGCTGTCTAGTGAGCAAGGACATACTCTCTGCAGGGCTACTTTTATGTACCTGCAGGTTGCCATGAGGTCAGCTGACTGGACAAGAATAGCTAGGTGTGCCGCTCCAGAACCCTGAGGCTAGGCCAGGCTCCCCTCTGTCTCGGCTCTTTTTTCCCCCTATAAATGTTCATTCTGGATGCCAAGCAAAAGGGCAGCTGCTGTACCTGGGGTGCTGTCTTGGGGAATGCAGGGGTACTGGAGAGCAAGCCCAGCCACATAACTGCTTTCCAAGCCTCTGGCTGTGTCATGTGTACTGACATTGAATTAGCTAAAGCAAATTCCTAGATGTACCCAAAATCAAGTGCATATTTTCCATGCACTCATGGAGCCAAGGAGAGAGGGGAGGTACTTTGATAGAAGCAGGGAAGGTGAAGAGATAACATTCTGAACAAACACCACACATGGAAGCTAGGCATGTTGGTGCACTTGGGAGGCTGAAGCAGAAAGATTGCTGAATTTGAGGCCAGCGTGAACTACATAGAGAGACCCTGTATTAAAAAAAAAATCACACTTTGAAATTCAGAATCATTTTGTTCATTACATATTATGGTACCACACTGGGTAGTATTGAAGTGTATAAACTCTGTTGACCTGATTCAATGACTTTCTTATGTGGTCTTCTCATTTATTATTTGTTAATGCTGCTACTGTAACTGTAGTTTCTTTTAATGCACTTTTTTACTTCTCACAGTGCTCCTCATGAAGACTTGGAGGTTGTTAGGGTTTGTGTCTGGATATTCCCCCAAAGCCTCATGCAGTAATGGGCCAGGCTTTTGGAGATTACGATTGATCCATGGTCCAATGCTGGGATTATGGGTGTGAGTGCTACACTACCCTGGGGTGGGTAGTTTGCATATTAAGGGAGAGAAAGAGGCTGGCTGCCTGCTCTCCTCCATTTTACTCTTGCTGCTTTTGCTGTGTTCCACCTCTATGAACTGTTGCCCTGTGTCATGTGCCACGCTGCCTTGGAGCCAGCCATATATGGACTGAAACCTCCACATACTGTGAGCTAAATAAACCTTTTGTTTCTTAATTCTGGGTGTCAAGTATTTTGTCTCAGCAGTGAGAGAAAAGCAACCAAGACAAAGGTGATACTCAATAATTAAACCATTTATGTAGAAGATTGAAATTTTTTGAATTTTTGCATGAGATTCATATGTTACCTAGAAAAATTTAAGGAACAAGAATTTGAAGATAGCACATTTCATTATGCTTCATTTTTATGGATGTGTAAAAAAATGTATCACTGGGCATTGAAGATTTTAAAGTACTTTTCCTACTGCTGTATATTTTCTATTACTTTGTATTATCGTATTTGGTAGTTCAGTGTTAGGAAAAATGGATTGTTATTGTGCAAAATACTAGAATATTTTGTTCAAATCCCCTCCTCCTAAAAAGTATCATATGTAAGTTTTTCTTTTCTTTTGGAGATGCGAGCTATTCCTTAGAATCAACCTATCATCATGATTCTATATGATGTCTATCTATATTTTCAGACTAAAGCACTGATCAATTAAATGCAAATGATTCTTAAAATTTAATATCTTATGTATTTGCCCATTCTTTATTCATTATGAAGCATTTTAGAGAGCAGATAAAAGTGTATCTATTCTATATGCCGTTGAAGGCATCTCATTCAATGGAAACACAAAATTCATAACCGTTCTTTCAAAGAATTGAATTTTCCAGTAAGTTCTCTGTCTGCAGCAGGGACCAGAACTGCAGTTTATGCCCACTGTTTTCTCTTTCATAGTCTCTAATGCTGCTGCACTACACCCATATACAGCTCAGTTCATCCATGTAGAATAGATTACTTTGTTACTCTATAGCCTGGATTTATTCTAAGCAATAAAATCCACCCAGCTGTCAGTTTGAAGTGCAAGGTGTGTTATTTTCTAATGCACTAAAATGAATCCATATTTATTAATATGAACATATTTATTAAAATAGAAATGTCCACTCCATGCTATCTTAAGTATAGCCATATATTACCTGGCATACCATATGCTGTCAAACACTGCTTTAAGATCAGCTCTGCTGAACTAGAAGTACAGTAACCTCACTAGGCAACAATACATTTAGCAAATAATGATTCACTTTTATTTTTCAATTGTTTCAGGTTTGTGGAGGGAATGCTAAATATTTGTTACAATGCCATTGATCGTCATATAGAAAATGGCAGAGGGGACAAGATTGCGATCATCTATGACAGCCCGGTTACAAACACTAAAGAAACTATTACCTATAAGGAGGTCCTGGAGCAGGTAATGTAAGATACTTTCTCTTGGTATTAGGAGTAATATGTAAATTTTAAAATAGCACACTTTCTCATTATATAGTTTTTTTAAAAAATGCACTGACATCTGTGGTAATTGTTTAAAATTTAAAAATATTAGTACTTGTTTGCATACATAATGATTACATTCATAAGGGGGATGGGTAGATGTACCTAACACGTCTTTATTTTTCTTCCTTATCCTTTCTCTCCCCTCCCTCAATGCAGCTTGGAAATTAATATACATGTGTGAATTCCTTTAGACTGTTTATAACCCTTCAATTTATATTTCATCATACTAACAGATGCTCATTTTATAGAGCCAGCTTGGTAAACCTCAGGAATATGTTTAAACCTTTTTCTGGCTTTCCTCCTGCATCCTTGTCGCCTTTACCGTTAGAGGCTGCTCCTCATTCTCGTGCGACTGAAGAAGTCTCCCACCCATCTTCCTCTCACCAGACTGCTCAGAGGAGATCATCACCTAAAGTGATTCCAGCATTTTCTTCTGAAGAAGTAACATCCCTGGTTTATCTCATGCTTCTTCCCAAAATCACTATTATTCAGAGAGTAAAATCCATACTCCTGGGATGTGAAAGACGCTTTGGGATCTGATCAGAACATCCCTCCCAAGCTCATTTCCCAGCATGCTCGGCCATTCAAGCATCTCCTCATTGGCCTGGAGGCCCTGTCACTGCCTCAGACACAGCAGGCTCTTTGCAGCTTGGCACATGCTCTTTTCCTTATCCTGTCTCCCCCTTTTAGTTCTTTCTTACCTTTGTAGTTCTTAGGTGGATCAGCATGTTGACAGAAGTATTACAAGATTTTCCTCTTTTAACCTTACAAAAGAAATAAGGTTTCAGAAGTTTTAGGGAACTAGTTGATTACTGTGGGTTACTGGAGAGTTTTTCTAACTCCATGGAACATTTATTCATACGTGATTTGCAGGGCATTTATTCTGTATCATGTGGGATTTATTCTGTATTTACATTTATTCTGTATCATATAGGATTGATAAAGGGAAAATGATGTACAGGGCTGTGTCTCAATCTTGGCTCTATTAAGCTTTTGGATAAGAAACTTCTTTCTTGTGTTTGGCTACATGTACACTGTAAGATGTGTGTCAGTACCCTTAATTTCTATTCACTAGTGCTCAAAGAATCCTCCCTTACTTAAGAATAAACAGCTCATCAAACATTGCTAACACATATTATTCTTGGGTGGCAAAATTTCCACTGGTTAAAATGCTCATCTTGAGTAGATTCTGTCATGCTGTGATTTGGAAATATTTGTTTTTAAATGAAGGCTTCTTAAATTCCATTCTCTACTTTTGTGAGTTGAAACCAGTTCATGGTTCCACTCAATGTTTAGAAAGCTTGGTCAAGGTCACCTCTCCCAGACTCTGAAATTATCTTCTTTTGAACCAGTATATTCTTGCGCAGCTTTGCAAGAAATTATAAGAAAGGCAGCTCAACCAAAGCAGTTACCTACAATCCTGAGTTGTAAATGAGAAAGAACAATTAGGCTAAAGTTGGGACTAGAGTGGTTGCAGTAACAAATTCCAGCGTTAGCTGATTTAAACAGAGAACTCATGAAAAGACAAGACCGAAGAAGCAGGCTGGGAAAAATGGTACAGGCAAGAAGGGAGGAACCACAGTCCGTGGGGCGAGTAACTCCACAAATCGTCTGCTCGCTAGACTTGCTATTTAGAATCAGGTCTTTCAGACTAAAAGGCAGAGTAGCAGCATCTAGTTGGGCCAGCTTAGGTCATGTGTCTAGAGCGCTGGATTTGGGGAAGAAATATCTTATCTTCTTTTGATCTCATAGTAGGAATTTGGTCCCCATTTCCCTCTAGGAAATAAACAAGTGAAATTCCGATCTAGTAAGAATGGAGTCTGAAGTTGGCTGTGGTAGCACATCTGTAATGCCGGCACTCTGGGAGGCTGAGGCAGAGAGCGAGTTAGTAAAGAAGAGAAATAGAGCAAAAGGATGAAGCCCCCATGTTTAATTCCCAGTACTCAAACCAAACCAAATAGTTCAAGTGATAAACAGTGCATAGTCGAAAATGCAAAGCAAAATACTGCAGCGAATCTGTCTGTAGACATTATTGGTCTGTGAGTGGGAGCGAACGATATTTGTGGCATGAAGAGATGGTGCTGATACTGGGGCTGAGAAAAGCAGGCCCTTCCTTGTCAAAAGGGCTGCTTATTCAGATGAGACTGAACTACATGAGATAACAGCAGTTTTCCAAAAACTGATTGTATTCTGTTTGCAGTTTTTTTTCAGCTCTCAGAAGTTTGTCTGTGCTCAAACACATGTTCCTCTGGCTCGGGTACATTGCCGCAATTTCATTTCATGAACATGAATGCCCAAGACACTTATGAATTTTAACTGATATACACATTAAGAAGTTCATTTATATGTTGTAAAAACATTAAGTCTATCAACGTATCGAATGTAATACCTAGGACTGCCCCTGAACTCAATGTGTAGTCCAGGTTGGCCTCAAACTTGCAGTGATCCTTTGTCTCGGCCTCCCTAGTGCTGCGAGTATAGACACAAACTACCATGCTGCACTCTCTCTTTTTAAACTTAGCCATTATTACTTAATAAATCTTTATTTTTATATATCTGTCTCTAGTGTTTTTTAATTTTCTTGTATGTAAGTTCTATGAGGGCAGGGATTTTTGTTTTGATTGCTTAATAGTGCCCGTCATTTAGTACAGTGTAATGCGTAAGACACCAGAGTCAAAGGAAAAGCTTTAGAGAAATCTCAAATGACTTGTGCCATTCTCATTTGCTGGTGCTTTCTCTTTCAGTGAATTCACCATATCAGTGTATATGATAATTAACGTACAGTTTACTTAGATGCTCTTCTGCTAATGCACCTTTTCAAATATTGAGTTTCAACTCTTAGACTCCTTTGGTGTTTGCATGAATTCACTGGTTTTCGGTTTAGTCTGACATCAAAGTACTTAAAAGGACTGTTTCTCTCACCTGCTGACAGCCTGATTCCCGGGGCTTTTCTTCTCTAATGTAGTAAAGGAAGAACTGTTAGGAAAGAGAGAGAGCCTTGTGTGCTCCTTTGGTTACCTGCTCTTGGTTCCCTATGGCCTTTATTTTATTAAGGAAAGAAGACAGAGAAAGAGAGATTTAATAGATAACGCCACTGAGAACAAACACATAATCCTACATTTGTATACTACCTACTTGATCTTCCGTGTTTCATTTCTACTGGAAGTTTCCGGCTAGGGAAAAGTTGAGTAAGTTAGTTAGCATGTCTCACTTAATTAGCAAGCTAACAAATTTTGAGCTACATTACCTTGGTGACATGAAAGATCTAAAAAATTTACAGAGTGATTCTGAGTGGGGCTTTTTTAAACCGGCCAATATTTTTTGTAATTCTGAATATTTTAAACAATTTTTTATGATGGCTTTTTTATGGGGATTTTTAGCTCAGTTCAATTGATCATTTATTCAACAAATGTTTATTTTGTATAGCAACCCTGTTAAGAGCAAAGGGTAACAGGCACATGGGCACATTCCTTATTGTGGGAAGTAAGAAAACACATAGGCCACTTCCATGTAAAGCAAGGGTTGTGATATAGGGCTTAGTTTTGATTGCTGTAGGAATACATGGGAAAGTACTTGAATTCCTTTCCTTCACTGTAACAAAATACCTGAGATAATGGACTTCTAAACAGAAAATATTATTTTTCACATTTTTGAAGATTTCATGCGAAGATCAGGTAGGTCTAGTGCTTTCAACCTATGACAGATGTGCCAGAAGTCTATGGAAAGCAGCTGTGGTGGAACAAACCATTCTCATGATGGCCAGGAAACAAAAGAGGGAGAGGAATATGCCGAATTCCTGCAACAGCCTTCACGGGCATGCACCCACTGCCCTCCGATCCTCTCATTAGACTCCTCCTCCAAAGGGTTTTACCCACCCACCCCAGGAGTGCCATGCTGAGGAATAAACCTGTAATGCACAGGACTTAGAGGGACACCTATCTAAACCATAAGAGTTCCCAATTCGGTCAAGCAAGAGTTGTGTCTAGAAAGACTTTCTGGAAGAGGTGACCCCTTTACTTAGACTAATTTCCTCTGCTTGAAATAATTTTTCAAAGATATCTTATGGGTCATGGTGCTTACATATTATTTTCTCAGTGACATCTTTCCTGACCATGTTAACTACAAATGTTCTTGCCCATACCATTTCATACCTCTTTATACTTTCTTTTGATTTTTGCTGTTTTGTTTTGTTTCTTGAGATAGATTCTGGCTATATAGTTCAGATTGGAACTCAATGTACAATCCAGGTTGGCCTCAAACTTGCAGCAATCCATCCTCTTGCCTCAGTCTCCCTGGTGCTGGAGTACAGGCACATGCTACCATATCCCTCTCTTTCTTTTTAAACTTAGTAGTTATTAATAAGTCTGTTTTACAAATCTGTATTCAGTGTTTAATTTTCTTGTATGTAAGTTCTGTGAGGGCAAAGATTTCTGTTTTGATTGCCCAACAGTGCCTGTCATTTAGTAAAATGTATTGAATAATTAATGAGTGAATTAATGAATGGTCATTTGAAATTTATAACTAGTTTTCTTTATGACAGGAAATTTTTATCTTTACATTATATAACTAATAGAACTTGATTATCTTTCCAAGTAAACTTCTATCCAGTAAAATGTTTTAACTTATTTTCATTAGGCTTCATAGTCTAAGGTGAATATTTTGTCCTTTAATTTCTCATACTTAAAAGTCTACAGATTTGCATTACAGGAAACATGTATGGTACAGATTTATTGTTTCCCTCCTCTCTGTCCTTCTTCAAGTCAAGGGTGTATTCTAGTGAACTTCAGGGAACAAAAGGTGTGCATGTGCAGGGCCATGCACATGCTGTACGGAGCACTTGTGATTTTTAGCTATTCCTACCTTGCCTTTACTTTCCTCATCACTAATCTGACTTGGAATTTACTTCTCTGTGTGGCATTTGCTCTTTTATGCGTGACAACAATTATAATTTTTAAATGTATTTATTTACGAAATACAAATATGGCCCCAGAAGGGCATTTGAGACTTCATGAATATATGTCCAGGAAGAGAATTGACAAAAGTTTGTGCTAAAATTTCTCAATTTAGTTCAAACTGAAAGCACCTCCTATCGCTAATTAGGGTAATTTTTAAAAGTATAATTATGGTAGAGATTGTAGTTATGAAAGTTTAATAACTTAGAAAAGTTCTCAGAAAGCAAGGGCCGTGTTCTATGGGAAGTCCGCTTCTGACTTCTGCCTTTGGGGTGTGCTCTTCCAAGCAGGAAACGCGCTGGGTCAGAAATACATCAGGGGAAAGAGTCTGTCGTTCTTTTGTCGTTAATATCAGTATTTATCTAAGCAAAACCTAAAAAGCGAAAACTAGAAGAACGTGCAGAAATTCAGCCCAGCGTGTGGTTGTCTTCCTGCGGAAGTAAGGATACAACAGTGCGTGTAATAAATTGTCTTTCTTTAAATTGCTTTAACAATAAAGACTTCATTTATATTTCAGTCAGTCCCATTAAATGTGCACATCTTTTCCGTCCTTTGGAAATAGATGAACAATATTGGCATGAGACCGAAGTTTCAGTAGTTAGTCCATTTTTCCATAAGATGCAATTTTAAAAAAAATATATATATATATATAATATATATATAATTTTTAAAGAGAAAAAATATAATGAAACTGAGTTTTGAAACAGGTTAATAGGACAGTTATAATAGTTAATACACTGCATTTTGTTGTTTTCATAATAGTTAATCAGAATACAAGATATAGGCATGATATCTAAACAATATTAGCAGAAAACATTCTTTTCAAGGAACTGAGGAAAGCTAACTGTAAAACCATCGTTACCATCGTGTGTATGCGTAGGTTTTCTTTTTTCTTTGCTTCCTTTCCTCTTATCTCCATTGCAGTTTGTCTTTTCTTTTGCCCAGTTTGTTTTCCCAGCTCACAATATCTATTGTACATTTTGGATCCTATTTTCTTGTTCAATTTATCATACCAGTGAGACAGTATGATGTTTACACACAGGGGTCTGATTTATTTCACTTATGAGTAGATCTTTAGTTGCATCCATTTAGCTATAAAAGTCCCCAGTTTATCCTTCACATCTTTTTTATGCATTCCTTGGTTGATGGGCATTTGAGTTGTTTCCAAGATTTTTTGAACTTTTATTTAAATATAGTATCTACTCAGATAAAAACACAGATCATTATTGTAAATTTTGTTAGGTGTTTCACACACTGAGGACATCCATATACCCACATCAGGAAACATACTACCACTAAGCCCCCTAGTACCACTTGGGACAATTCCTGTTGATCATTCCTCCACCAGCGCACACCGGACTGTGGTGTAAACATCTCCACCTCATCAATAATTTATGCTTGCTTTCAATATGCTTGCTTTCAATATGCTTGCTTTTATGTGTGTGATTTTTTTACTCAACAGTTTTATAAGATTCATTTATTTCCTGTTTGGTCATTTGGATAGTATCTAGTGCTATTGCCAATAATGGTTCCATGAATTTTATAAACAAACTTTGGTGATGTATGCATTTGTGTTGGGGGATGCATCTAAGAAGGAGATTCTGGGGTTATAGGATATACAGGTTGGAATGAGTAGAGAGTATCAAACAACTTTCCAGAGTGGTTGTTTTTACCACATCTTATTCTGTATTAGTGTACAAACAACTGGAATTAACAGTATCAGTGAGTTTAATTTTGGTCTTTCTAGTGACTGTGGTGATGTGTACTGTGGTTTTAAGGTGTGTTTCCCCAATGACTGACCTCCTTGCCTATGCTTGTTGGTGTTAATTGTCCATCTTTTCTGAAACTTATTCACATATTTTGCCCATTCACTTTTGGGTTAGACTCCTGGCATGTCATATTTCGAAGTTATATAGAGACTTTTTCACTACTAAAGAGAAAGTTTTACCAATATTTGTAAACTAGGAAAAATCATAGAGATTCTATATTGCCACAACATTTAAATAGTTTTGGGAAACTAAAGCTAGAAAGACATTCTCTCTTATTTTGAAAATAATGAATGATAATCCTGGTGTGGTGGTATATGCCTGTAATTCCATCTCCCAGGAGATAGAGCAGGAAAACCACTGAGCTTGAGGCCACCCTCGACTCCATAGTGAATTTAAGGCCAGCCTGGACTACATAGTCAGATCCTATCTCCAAAACATGAAACAATGATATCGTTTCTCGGCCTTTTGGCTAAGATCAAGTGAAGCGATGATGGTAGTCATGATGAATGATAAAGTCTGCATTTAGCAGTCTCTCCTTACCACCTTTATAGAAAGATGGGAAGAGAATCCTCTCCGAGAGACTTCGACAGGAAGCCTGAGCCCTAGAATGCAAGACTGTAAATCATCTAGGAAGTGAAATTATTCTTGCTTTCATTAATGTTAAAAGGCTTAAGCACAACCAAGTTTTCTTTTCAGAAAATCTTATGTTTGTGACTTATTTTGTATAATTCAAGTTTATATAATATGTTGTGGCAGAAACACTTGCATAATTTTTAAATGGTCAGGGAATCATTAAATATTGATTTCAAGTGTTGATGTAAATGTTTATCAAAACTATAAGCTGGCATTTATTTTTTAATTTTTTAGAACTTATTTTTAAGAACTTTGTAACTTAGTAAAATTTAATTTAGATTCTCAGAGGATTCAGTGTAAAACTAATGGTTATTAGACCCACTTTAACTAAACACAAGAAAATATTCATTAGGTGAAGAAACAGTGATTTTAATATTTTTAATTTTGCCTTTTCTATATTTAGAATCACTTATTTCAAACTAAACCTGTCTAAATATTATATTTATTTCAATTCAAAATAGTAAAAGCACAACCAATCCCCTTGAATTTTCTCAGCCAGGTTTTCAGGTATTATATTTTCCATAGAATGAAGGTCACTGTTTGAAGGATAAACTCCCTTTAATTTCTGCCACACCTGATGACGTTTTGCTATACTTTGAAGTTCATTGTATTTTACTTATAACTTTTTCTAATATGCTGGTTAGTTTTCCTTTTTTGTCTTACTTACTAGTGTACTTAGATGACCTCCTGACTAGAGAAAATACTCCTGTAGGTAGGGGAGATATTTTGTCGAAGTTTTTAACTTATGCAATTGCTAACACAGGCATTATGAAGAACAGAATGGTAATATCCACAGAATGAGTTCATGAGCAGAACTTGCAATGACATTTATGAAAATATAAAGCAAAAACTAATCCCCAACAGAAATAATTATTTCTAAAAATATCACTTGTCCTGTCCGCTTTCAAATCTTTCTATTTCATACTGGGAAATTTTTTTTAAAAATAGGGTGAGAGTTTTCCTTGGTTTAATGTATATCTATCTGACTTTGAAGGTCTGGGTTCTGCCTCATTAAAAGCACTGCTTGTGACATTTACCACAGTTTGCCCTCTTAGAAGCAGAGAATTCTGGTGCATACTTTTTATTTTTGCACTTGCTTAATTAATTTATGTTTCTTACTCATTGGTAGGCCTTGACTAGATAATGTGTCTTCCGGAGCTGGGGATATAGCTCAGTGGAATAAGTGCCTGCCTAACAAGCGCAGGGTCCTGAGTTCAATCCCCAGTACCGCAAAAAAAAAAAAAAAAAAAAAAAAAAAAAAAATGTGTCTTCCCTTTAGGGTGCTTAAACACTGACGCTGTACAAAATTAACGTGATCAACCGTCCCTCTGGTTTGAATTTATTTCCTTGAACTAGAATGATGAAGTGCACTTTTCATCCACTTATTCAGAGTGTATTTGAAGGGTACCTCCTCTGTGTTTGACGCTTCTGAGGATACCATGAGTTCCTGTAGTAAGTGATGCAATCTTTGTACACAGGAAAATTCTATTCTAGTTGAAGAGATACAGTGTGAGTAAACAGTATAGTTTATTCTAAGTCAGTGTAAGTGAGGGAAAATAAAGGGCTGGGAGGAATTTTGGGTTGGCAGCATTTTATTATATTTTATTTTTTACTGTTTTTTATTGGTATGTATTTGCTGTACATAATAATTACATTCCTCGTGCAGATTTGCCACATGTACATAACACCTCTTAGTTCTTTTTACTCCCCATTACCCCAACTCCTCGCCCTCCGCTCTATGGCCAGTTCCCCTTCCTACTTGCAAAGAAAGGCTCCTTGTCACTGAGCAGGCAGAATTTGAGCCTGGTCATAAAGAGTGGGAAGCCGATGGCACGTGCCTGTAACCCTACCACTTAGGGAGGCTGAGGCAGGAGCAATTTCAAGTCCCTGCCTGACCCTGTCTCAAAGTTTAAAAAAAGTTAAAAAGGACTGAGGATTGTGCCCAGTGTTAGAGTGCCCCTGGGTTCTGGTTTCACTCTCCCATACTCAAACCAAACAAACAAACCAAAGCAAAAGATTAAGAGAGAACCATGTAAATATCTGAGTGAACGGTCTGTCAGTTTGAAGCTGTGAAAGAACAGAGTGGAGCGGGAGGAAGGCCATGAGGCTAGCGCTGAGGGACCTGACTGCAGATGCGGGGACACAGCCGAATCAGGTACCACCTTGCAGGCCAAGTCAGGTCTGGGTTTTACTCTAAGTACAATGTGGACTTACATATTGTTAAATGAATCTCTTTAGCTTGTTTGAAGAAAAGACCATAGTAGAAAAGAAAATGAACAAGATGACGTACGATCTAGAAGAGAAACGGACAGTACTTAGCTTCAATTACTTAGAATACCAGCATGCGCTTCCACATGTTAAATGTAGGGATAGGACAGAGATAGTCTCTGTTGTGGAATCTAAAAGCCACTCCAAATTCATATCTCTTCATGGATCCATGACTGCACTAACTAGGTTAGAAGCATGTCTGCTTTTTTTTTTTATCTACTGTACACCAGCTACCTGTAAACACCCTGCTTGTTTTCCCTCTTTGAAGATCTCTGAAGATCTTTTTTGTAGCAATCTAAAAGATTGTACTTATGTACTTTTATATAAATAATTTTAATTATTTTCATCATTAAAAGTTTATCTAACCATTTATACAAATTTTTAAAAATCTCCTAAATATTAGCTGAAGGCTAAGCTGCTAAAATTGATAGTCAACAATCTGACGACTTAATGTGGTCAGGATCCACTTTTCTTCTATAATAACTCACATGACAAAGTTCAGTTTGGTGTGGTCCAATTTTAGTAAAACCTTATTGACCCCTCCTTCTCTCTTTGCATCACTAAAGCAAAAGCAATGAAATAGATGACACAGATGTCCTAACTCTTAGGAAGACAGAGAAGAATGTGGGGAACAGACACAGTATGCTTCAAGGGCCCTGCTCAAACTATTATACATGGCCTCCGTGCACATCCCATTTGGCCCACAGCTTCAAGGAAAGCTGGGAAACTGTGGTGGATTGACAGCTGATGGTCAGCTTGATGAACTGAACCAGCATAGAGCTGGGTGTAGGAGGCCCACCTGAGGATTGTTACCAACAGCATGAAAAGGTGCGCTAGGGGCTGTTGGTTCTCCTGGAGAAGCTGGTGGTGCTGGCTTTCCTGATATGAACTCAACCATTTTTATTGTTGGAGGAGCTCAGAACCTTGGTGCTGAGGATGGTGTTGTACTTTTTGGAAGAGCGCCGGTCCACACTTTGAGTTTGCCCCCTGGCTCCCGTGCACATCCCTCAGCCTGCTGGCACAGATCCTACATCTTGCTGGCACAGACTTTCTAGCTTCCATCACTGACCTATAGACCTTCCCAGAGCAGATCTGTGAAACAGCTTTGCAGGAGACATTGTCCTGGACTGTAGGTCTTCAGCTGGACTCATGCAGGACATTGTTGTGGGATCCAGGCCTTCAGCCTGATTCTTTGGGTCTGTAGTATGTATACTAAAGTTCTGTCCTCACTTTGTATATGATTCTTTGAGTGATTACTGTAAAATAATCCTATAAATTATATGTCCTGTATTAAATTGTTCTCTTTGCAAAGCCTGACTACAACAGAAATGTAGTGTTACACATATTGATTGCTTATTATGTATTACATATCATTTCCTGTACCAGGCAATGAAGTCATAAAACAGAATAAGATGTAGCTCATGTATTCAAGAGTTTCATAGTTTTCCATCAAGAAAAACACACAGTCAAGATCACACAGTATAGTGTGATCATGTAACAATAAAACTTTGTGGATTTGTGGCTTGGAGAAAGAACCATCCTCTTCCCAGTAGTTCAGAGGAGGCTTTGCTGTTGAAGTAATATATAAGCTGGGCCACATAAGGCAACAGAGATACATGTCTCATACTATGCAGCCCAGCCCTCCCCAGGAAGCCCTCAAATGCTTGCAGGAAATGTATTGAAGAGCTGGATTTGACATAGGTAATAATGAAGGTGGGCACGCTAAAGACAAAACTGCCAGCCTGGGTTTTAGACCAATAAGATGTACTAAATGGGAAATAAAAGAAAATTCTTAGAGAGTAAAGAGGGAGAGAGGCAGTTGTTAAGGGTAAAGAGAAGCAGAATGTAAAAAGGGAGAAAATGTTCCTACAATCAGAAATGAGGAATATTGCAAACAGTTGTTCTTTTATCTGCTGATTGTCACCTGCACATTTTATACTGTCAGGACAGCTGAACATAACAACTTCTTGTTTTTCTCCTTTAACAAGTATCATGAGATTATCAAGTTAATTTGCCTAGGGTGGATTTCTTACCAAGTTGAGGATAAAGCTGATTAACATAAATTGAGGAACACTGGGTGGTTAAGGCAATGCAAAGACAGACATAAGCCTAGAATCATATTTTTTTTTTTTTTTTTGGCGGTACTGGGGATCAAACTCAGGACCCTGCGCTTGCTAGGCAGGCACTTATTCGACTGAGCTATATCCCCAGCCCCCTAGAATTATATTTTGAATAAGTGAAGTACAATATTTTTCTATAAGCCTTTGAATCTGATAACATATGTAGCTATGGAAAATGATGCTATTAAAATTATTTTGATTCATTTGGCAGCTCTATGCTTACACTTACGCACTTTGTAAAGATATATAATAGCTAAGTAAAATAAATTTGAATAAATCAATGAAAGTTTGCAGTCAAGGGAAATATCGCCAAGATTAGAGGTCTGGGGGAAATTGATCGTTTATTTTCTTATGCTGTACTTGATTTAAAAGCATTTCGTTTTCATTGCAAAGCTGAATAATGTTAACTTTATCATATGTAGATGTTTATAGGAAATCTAATACGTTTATGAATATTTAGGGGAAATTCTTAGCAGCTGTGATGATTTGTGTACATATACTAGAAATGCACTGCATTTTTGAATGCTGCTTCTTTTTAATCTCTAGTTTCTCTGGCTGAGCGATGAAAATGGCATTGGAGGAGACCCTAATGTTGCCGTGATCTCATGTCCTTGTACCATTCCTGGGGTATTTTGCAAGTTCTGTACGAGTCTTTCATGTATATTGATTGACTTTCAGTATGTATTGACCAAAGAAATCATAAAGTTTATATGGAACATAGTTCAGTGCTGGAAAGTGTGATTGCTGTGCCCAGAGCAGTGATTATGTTTTATGAACTGTCTGCAGAAATGCAATGGATGTTTGTTTAGAGATTTGATGAAAAAACTGCAAAATTGACCAAAACAACATGTAGTTCCTGTTTGCATCTACTTCCTTTATAATCGCTTTTTTAAAAGCAATAAATAAATAATACCGAAAAAAATTACCTTTTTTCCTCAAAATCATGGGAAAACATTTTATAAAGAAAAACTATTCTTACATACATTTTTATTGACTGAAAATTTTGATTTTAATGTACAATTAATCCAGGACTTAATATCATCATTTTGCAGCTTCATACATATACAAGGCCAAATCTGACATAAATGAGACAAAAACAGTCTTACATAACTAGTAAATGTCAGCTGATGACATTAATTTAATACCGAGAATGATGTTGTTTTGCTGGGACTGAATTACTGAGTGCAGTCTGACCATTGGTGCTGTGGTCCTGGGGCTCTGAGCTGGTGGTGTGTTTACTACAGTGCCTACATTCTTCTGTCACATACTGGTAATTGAACTTCATAAAGCTTTTGAATATAAATGTGCTATGATGTCATCCCCTCTTTCTTTACTACACGTGAGGTAATACAAATAAACCCAAATTGATGAAGAGACTTTCCATGAGTTCCAAGGTATTGTCCATTAACCACTTAATGCAATGTGTATATAACAGCCACAGAATAATCATTTTAAAATAATGACTGTTTCACATTTTCCATGTTTATTAAGGTATAAATCAATATTTACAGCCTTTCCATTCATCAAAGGGTTTAGCCTTATCTGAGTATCATATATAAATTTGTGTTTAATTGCATTTTCTTTATTCGTAGGGTATAATAAATTCTATATCCCTTTAAACATTAATTGGAAAAGTTTCTGTATTAGTGATATTATGCTAGATTTTTTATAATGACCACATCAAGATGTATGAATGAATGATCATGAAAATGACTTCTCTACTAGTTGAATTTTCTGTTTCATTTTCATCTAGTTCGATAATATGTTTAAAAACATAACAAAATTTGCTTGAATTAGGCTAGGTGTAAAAATTCATTTGAGACTCTTTAAATTGGAAATTGTATTTTTTAAAAAACTCTATGTGCCTATGAAATTATTTAACCCATAAATACAGCTGAAATTCTTGGTTTTAACAGTGGAAGATAATCAAGTGAAGATTCTTGCAGTGTTCATAATTATGAAGAGAAATCAAACTAATAAAAATTTAAAGTTATTGGGAATACTGGTCATACAGAAAGAGAATGAGTGAGAGGTTGGTTTAGTGGAAGAGGGAAGCTTCATGGATGTAATTTTCCAAGAATGAAAGAAGGATATTGTGGGGATAATCAGGAAAAAGATGCATGAGGGAGTCATAGAGTTTTACTTGTTTGTTTAGAGGGGTTTTTGGCAAAGAAGAAAAAAGAGTATGGATTATATGTTACTTGGGTTTGTAACTTGTACATTGTCTGTTTTAAGCCTCTGGCATTCTTATAATTCCAACAAAGCCATAATTTAGGCAATTTTCATTTTAAACATAGTGCCTTAAAAAACAATGTAGTTTCAATGGTCTGATATTATGTTGTGATTACCTAGGAGTCCCTCTGTCTTCACCCTTCTCTTACCTTGTTAGTTTATCAATTTACCCAAGTTTAACCTCCCTGACAAAACTCTAGACCCGGATCAATCTAATTATTTACTCTCCTCATTCCTGCATCTAGTAAAGGGAATATTGTTGGATAAAAAATAATCATATATCTACAAACAGGCTTATATATTAAACCAATGGTCTAATGTCTATGAGGGCCTCGATGCTTTATTTCAGTTTTTAGAATCCTGTAATAAATTCTTTTCTGCTCTTCAAAGCTTGTTTTTTAAACCTTCATTTTTACTAGTAGTGTTTGTAGTACATAATGATTGCATTCCTTGTGGGGACTGGTACATGTACACAACACAGCTAAATTCTTTTACCGTGCCCATTCCCAAATCTCTTGTTTTCCTTTTCTTTTCGAAAATATCCAGTCTCCTATTTGTTATGAGCAGTATAATTCATAATAGCTAAATCTTAGGAACAGGCTGTGTCCATCAGCAGATGAATGGATAAAGAAAATGTATTTGTATACAGTGGAGTACTACTGTGCCATAAAGAAAGATAAACTTGAATCATGTGTGGGTAAAATAGATGCATCTTGAGATGCAATATCAAGTGAAATAAGTCAGACACATAAGCTTAGATAGACAAATTGATCTTCCCACCTCTATGCTTCAAGCCTAACAGGGACTATTAATTCAAACCAAGGAACTAGGATGAAAACTTTCTGCACCAAACCTACAAGCTTCCTTGGTCCATAACTAGTATTTCTCTCCTTTCACAATAGACGCTAATCCCTCTCAGGCATCATGCGTGCATTCCTTTTTGTCTTTGTAAAGCTTTTATCCTCTTAGACTCTCTTGTATCACTGCTTCTTTCTCTTACATCTACACTTATTACACAATAGGTGATGACAGATAATTATAAATTATATTTTACTATATGTTTAGAAAAGCTAGAATGTTTGCACCATAAAGAAATGCTAAATGTTTGAGGAGATGCAGACATTAGAAAGCATATGTGTAGATAGAACCATCATGTTGAATGCCATAAATATGTACAACTTTTGTTTTTAGGAAATAACTAAACATAAATTTACAAAGAAACAAAAAGTAAATATAAATCTTTCTCCTACTGTTTAATTTCCTGTCTAGTTCCCTCCACTGATAATCTTAAAATTGTTGCCTGTATTTGCTTTTTCCTATTTTATCATGCATTTCCCCAAATGCTTCAAAATATTACTGTTACTGCTTTAGCTAAATAATGCACTCTTATTGATTCCAGGGGATGTTCAATATTTTGCTCCTTCTCTTGATCATATCTAACATTCTTGGAAAGTGCTTTCTCTTGCTCACTTCTGCCATACCATCGTGCCTTTATTACTTTTCCTCCCTTGCTGGTATTATGCCTAATTTTCTTTAAGTCTTGTTTTCTTTTTTTTCTTTCTGCATATCCCTTCACTCCCTACCTCTTCTAGGCCTTGTCCTTATTTCACATTAGACATTCTCCTGGGGTGATTATACCAGCTTCAGTGGCCTTGGTTGTCTGATGTGTTACATTAATCCCAATTCTCTGCTTCTGAGGGCATGTCTCTGATATATAATAAATGTATTCACTATGTCTCTGATATATAATAAATGTATTCACTATGGGAAATTGGTGTATATACAAACTGCATCTCAATTCTTTATCATCAGTGCATATCTTTCTCTTGATGTCAGGTTATGTGTAGCATGACTGAATAGATAGTTGCACCTGGTTGTTGCTTTGGTATTCAGATTTCAGTGTGTCTAAACTCACATGTCCAGCTATAGCTTCGAGTCTTGTGAATGGCATCATTTTCCAACCAATTCCTAGAGCTAAAAACCAGGATCTATCCTTAAGCTTCCCTTCCTCTTCCCTGTCTTCATCAATTATGATTTGCCATATACTCTACACTTGATATTCTCAAATGAAAGCCCTGTTGTTACAACTCCAATCCACACAATCAGCATTCCACCATTCCACTATAAGACTCTGGAAAGTTCTTATGTCTAAGGAAGATTTAGCATTTTTCAATGTTGTTTGAATGTGCATTGTATCCTGCAAAGGTCCATGTGTTAAAGGCTTGATGCACAAGGTGGTCTGTCCTATTGAGAAGGCTGAGAATCTTTAGGAGGTGGACCAAGTGGAAAGTCTCTGGGAATATGCTTTTGATTGGGACTGTGGGGCCCCTGATTCTCTCTGTCCCTCATTTTGATTTCTGGCCTTATAAGTATTTTTTCCACCATGTGCTCCATGGGGTTGCTCTTGGACTGGAACATCCAGATCTCTGAGTCAAGAAACCCAAAAAACCCCAACTTTATAAATTAATTGCCTCAGGTATTTTATTATAGTAATATGAAGCTGACTAATACAAAATTGTATTTAGGATGTCTACATTCAATAGGCCTTTAAGAAGTATCTGCATGATAGGTGATATTCTCTTCCTACCTTTCTAGCTCATCTCACAACCCTGCTGAATTTCTGCTTATCACTTCTGAACTTCCTTTACTGTCTCATCCACATGGCACATGCTGTGAGGATTAAGGCTTTTGACCAAAAGCTGTCAAGTGAACAAAAGCCAGAGGTACTCATAATTGCCCAATTATTAACATCTACAGTAGACAGATGTTAAATGGTAAAAATGAGGCAACCCATAAAGTGTTCTTTGTTTATGTACATTCTTTCCTTTTTATTTCAGGTACTATAAAGATGGGCATTGAAAATAGGCATCAATTACATTTTTTAAGCCTTGTACTTGTTGGTGCATCATTATTTTCTTGGTCAACAATGGCATATTATATACAAACACTATCTTACAGTTAACAAAGTGTTCTTTACAAGGTGTGATAAATCCTGATGACATCCTTGCAAATTTCAACCTATGGATATTAAAGTAATGAAAGCACATATTCTTTTCATGTCTATGAGCACAAATACAAACAGAAATGTGGACTGAACTAATTCTCTGTGAAATACAGTCTGAAAATCACACTAGTCTTAAAAAGCACACAGATTATTGAAATTGCAATATTTCCAGCTTGAACTAAATAAATCAAACAATTCTACATTTCACTTTGGATGTGAATACATAGTCTGAAATGGCAAATATTGATTGAAATTTATATGAGAAGAAAATGGTAATTAGAAAAGATTATTCTAGGTAACAGTTTTATTCTTTTAACTGGAGATAAATTATATCAGAGACAATGTACTAGTAAATGCTTTCTAGAGAGCTGTCAGATAACTGTTTTAAACATAGGAAATGTTTTATGATATTTTTTCCAAAATTGTATAGAATGAAATTTGTAAACATAAAACAGATATTCCTGTTTGTAAAAAATAATTTATTTATAAATTTCAATGGTGCAGTGATTATTTTTTTCTTTTCTTTTTTTTTTTTTTTTTTTTGGCGGTACTGGGGATCGAACTCAGGCCCCTGCGTTTGCTAGGCAGGCGCTTATTCCACTGAGCTATATTCCCAGCCCACTATTTTTTTCATTTAGGAGCATGGCCTCTGTTTCCTGCTGTTAGGAGTCTATCACCAAAGTACTGTCCCTTGTCTATTTAAATGAAAATTTTATATTTAATAAATTGTCACTGTCTTTAAAAAGCTTCTTTTTTAGAAGTTCTTGTATGATATGAAAGTATTTTCATGTATGAAAGATCCTCTCAAGATAGTTATAACGTTATTTCACATCTTAATCACTTTTAGAAAGTTGATTCTCTTCATAGATATTTACATGAATGCATAATAAATACTTAGTTGAAGGAAAAATACTCATTTGAGTTAAGGTTTCATCTTTTAGATGGCTCTTTGTGTGAGTAAAACAAAAAAAAGTGTGTGTGAATTGTGTGTATGCACACACTCACATGAGTTCCTGATTAACTTGTGTTTAAAAGTAAAATGCAGTATTTTTGGTAATCTCTTTCTTGACAAATTCTGCACATTTCAAAAACAGGACATTCATGCTTTACTTAATATACTCATCTGAGGTATTAAGGTCACTTTTTAATTAGTTATATTTTTATCATTGATTAGACCAGGGTTTGTAATACAGTGTCATTGAAAAAATGCCTTCTCTCGCCATTGCTTATATGTAATTTTTTTTTTTTTACTAGCACATAGGGTTGCATGTAATTGCTGTCTTTTTACTACAGTTTGGACACCAGTACTATTTCTTTCATAGAAACATGGATTTCTTGATTTCATCATAAAATCTTTGTAACTCATAGATTACTGTTAGATGGAGACTTTCCAAAATAAAGACATTGGGTTTTTATTAAATTATTCATTTTTTATATTGATGTATTTTCATTTTATGACTCTAAATTGTAAAGTTTTAATTTTATATAGTGGAACATATGTAAGAGCAAATACATGTGTGTACCTTTTTATGTTATGTAAATGTCTGTGTTTGCATACCGTTTTGTTATTATTATTTATGTGATTGTCCCCCACACTCTAAATTTCTTTTGCTTAAAGATGAGCCACATCTTTATTTTTGTTGTTTGGACACTTGAGTTTCATATAGGACACATGACAGTTAGTATACAAATTGAACCAATGATTAAATACTAGGATAATAAAATGGCTTTGTTTCTACCAACTATTGATTAATTCATACAATTTCTAATGGAAAGAATCAGTGTTTTCTAGGTAAACATACACACTCACGTTCCTTCTTTGGGCTTCTGTCACAAAATAGTTCTCTTGCTAGAATAGTAGTGTTTCCAAGTGCGGTACCTTCGATTGCAGGAGGGTTTGCGGTGCTGTTGGTCTCAGATAGAAAATCAATTTTAGTGGTTTGTGTTTAATGCAAACTATCATCAAGGTGTTGATAAATTATGAATTTTAAGAAGATGCAACATGAATATGGATTGATGAATGGGCTACGAGTGAACCTTTTTTTCTTCGTTTGAAAAACTATAGATTAAAATATTTTTCTCTTTGCATAGTAAATGTATCTTCAGACATCTAGAATGACTGTGTCATTGGGTAAAGATGATATATACTTCTTTCTCTTTGAGAACTTTCCATCTTAGGTTGGTAAAAGGATTAGAAACCTGAACTCGCAGAAGTATTGCTTAAATGACCTTTTGTGTTGAAGTTTTAATAGGACTTTTTTGAATGACTGTGGAAGTTCCACATTCTTTCATCTTTGCTCACTATTTCCTACACATTTCTCTCAGATGATCTGTACTCTTTTTACATCTGAGACTAGATTATGAAGTAGTCTGTTCTGCAGCTCCCATGTAACTTAACTCCACATTTAACAAAGAATAGTTTAAAATCAAATATTCCCAAGTACATTCATATTAATTCAATGTCTGTATACTTTTTCTGACTTTTCACTGATTTTTTTGGTAAATCATGTATTAGAAGTATCACCAGAAATATATTTTCTTATGAATTTCCTCACATATATTTTTTCTATACCTCCCCATTTTATCTGTTAAATGTACAACTATTGGATAATTTCATCAGAATTGCATTAGTCCTGTAATTTACTAAGAAAGAAATCTACATTTTGATTATATAATACTTTTGTTTCCCTCCAGTGCTGGAGTAGATTCGGAGTATCAAAATATCAAGGAGTAGCTACAATAAGTCAGGCCAGATTGCCTCCATCTAGTGGTCATACAGAGCTGGGGCAACGTCATTTGAGGTGTTTTCAGGGCAAGGGCTGATAACTCTGATGCCCACAGGAACAAAACAGATAATATAAATGGAAGAAGTGGGTGGGTGAGAGAAAAATCAATTGTCGCTGCATATCACACTTTAGAGTTATGGAATTATAGGGCAAAGATACAATATAATGTAAACATACTCAGGATTTAGAAGAATATATTTTCAGTTTGGTAACAAGTAACTGCAAGCTCTCTCTAGTAAATATCCCCACAAATGGTGAGCTCTGTGGCCATCTGCCCAGCGGATCATCAGATGAAATTGATTGTTGTCATTCAAGAACACAGGTATAGTGTCGCTGGACCTGATTTTTCAAGACAATCTGCTGTTCTATATTTGCAAATCATCTTAGATCATTTTCTCTTACTATCACAGTTCGTGAGTGTGGATACTTTGTATAGAAAAAAGGTTTAGTTAGCTCATGGCCTGGCAGTCAAAGAACATGGCACCAGCAAACATAGCTCTGATGAGGGCCTTCTTGCACCGTCATAATGACGCAGATGGCATCATGGCAGGGCTATGTGTGAGAAAGAGAGCGATCACATGGCAAGAGAATATTCAAGAAGATTCGGGGACAAGGCACATTCTTCTTTTGCAAAATCAGGATGCTGTGAAAACTACATGCAGTCCTCTGAGGGCCACGTTAGCCTCTGACAGGGGTGATACCCATGACTTGATTTTCTGCCAACCCACCTCTTGAAAATAACTATCATCTCTCTATTGCACCATTCTGGTTATCAGGTTTCCGGAAGGTGAATCTGAGAGATATGCTCAGAACATATCTGAACCATAGCACATATATAACTTATTAAATTATGTTGGCTCTTTGACAAAATATATGATACATTCTCAAGTTAAATGCATTTTAGGGCCACATTTTACCTATGATCTAACACTTTGAAATCTTACCTTCAAACCAAGATCTTGAATTTCTTGACTTTATGTCTTTTGGAAGACAAACAACTTGTGGGCATCTTCCAGCAAAATTGTGAAGTGGGACAGGAATATAAAGTTACTGCATGATTGCTTGATTGGGTTTGGTTGAACATTATTTTTATTCAGCAACAGGCACTGTCTTAGTGACTTTCTTGTTGCTTGGTAAAAATAGTGAACTAGAGCTAAAACACACGAACAGAGCTTTCATTTGGGCCACATTTTCAGCCCACGTTTGGGTGGCTCCAAGGCAGTAAAACAATGCTGGAAGGGCCAAGAGTAAGCACAAAGTTTCAACAGTTCCATCATTGCTGAAAAGTCCAAGTCCAGTCTTCTCTGAGATTCTAGGAAAATTCTCTGATGCCCTAAAAATTAAAAAAAATTGCACACTTCCAACATACAGTAGGACAGGGTAAACATTCCCATTCTGAAAGAGAGAAATAGTGAAATAGAAGAGAAGGCGACCAAAGTGACACTGAAAACTACTTGAGCAAGCATTAACTCCAGTAGCTCCATGTCCAGCACCCAGAGCAGGCTGTGGGGATATGAGTGCCAGAGAAGTAGGTAGCCCTGTTCCCACTCCGTTGTCTATTACAGCCTCTCGGAGGCATACTGCCCGGCCTTTACTGTGTGCATTTTTATCAGCATTCTGAGGTCAGACCAGAATCTTCCATCAGGTGTGGCTAATAATTTTCTGGGGTTTTTCTAGCTGGTGTCTGCAAACCTTTCCAAACACTTCTTATGGAACATTATCAAAGGCTTTGTCAAAACCACATGGTTAGGTACAGTTGCAGTCACAGCACACTGCTTTGGTATCAAAATCTTTCTTAGTCACTCTGCTGTCACAAAATACCTGACACTTGCCACTCAAAGGAGGAGAGATTTACTTTGGTTCACGTCCAGTCCATGGGTGGCAGGCTGTAAAGCACACACCTTATGGCAGAGGAAAAGGTGCTCAATCCTCGGAAACCGGGAAGCAAAATGAGAAAAGAGGAAGCAAGGAGGTGAATACACCATTCCAGGGCACATCCCCAGAGGCCCCCCTTCAACCAGACCTCACCCGCTAATAATGCCTTCTGCTACCGAACTCATCACTGAACAGCGCCTCTGGTGAGGCATGCTTACAATCCCATCACCTTCCACACACAGGAGAATTGGGGGGGGGTTAAATCTAAATTATAAAGGATGCCCTTCACGATGTCTACATTCCAGCTGTGAATATTTAAACTCCTTTTCCTTCATCTATCTCAGAGCTGTACGTAAAGAGCATATTTGGCAGTATCATCACGGAATGGGATCAGCTTTTGCAGGGATTAAACTGAATTGTTCAGCTCTAGATTCCTAATGTTTATCTGGGTTTTAGGGCTACCTATAGAATTTAAGTTTATGGTTTATATTACTTTGGTATATTTCTCTTATATAACTTTTTCCAGTTTTGGCGTTCCTAAAACATAGCACTCAATTACAGTTTGGACTACAGCGAAGAATAAGACATTAAGCTCTTTAAGACTTTCTCTGTTTCACTATAGTCCTTAACATGAATCACATTTTCCCCTATCTTTGTAGATAACACAAATAAAGAAACAGAGGAATGAATCGTCAAGATTCAGAACTCTTTGTTTTCAAGGAGAGCTAGACTGAAATAAAGGGAAGCACAAACAGCTATGTCATCTTCTCCAAGCCTCCTCTATTCATTTTCTTGAACAATCATGTTCCGAAGCCAGAGTTCAAGCCAGAGTTCTTCCAGTTGCCTGCTGGACTCCTAAAGGCCCTTAAGCCCTGAGCTGACAGACAGCTGCCGTGTGAGCAGCTTCAGATTCTCCTTACTTCTGCAAGGAAGAGTATCACTTATGATCTTCATTCCACTTACACATTTGTACCATTGCTTCCACTGCCTAGAATAACGTACCCACTACACCAAAGAATTCAAAATTCCACGCACAGGGGCCCACTTATCCTTAAGCTTGCCAATGTCTTTGCCACAATGTCACTTTCTTAGTGAGGTCTCCCGGATTCTCCCACTGGCAATGTCATCCACCCCTCCCCTGTTCTCCATTGCCATTTGCTCTGCTGTAGTATCCTCTTCAATAAGGTTGATGATCTTTTAAAATAATATATGGCACCATTTTAATCTTTATTGTTTGGAGAACTGCATGTAAAGCCCCCTTTTTAAGTGAAAGAATATTTAGAATATTTTAAGTGAATTTTTTGTGGCACAGAGAACTGGACTCAAGGCCCTCACACAGAGCTACATAGTGCCACCCTTTTTCATTTTTTATCCTAAGGCAATGTATCACAAAGTCACTAATTTGCTCAAGTTGGGCTTGAATTCATGATCTGTCTGTCTCATAATCCCAGAGTGCTGTGATTATAGGCAGTTAGCACCATGACATGCCTGAAAAAACATTTTTAAGTGAAAGAGTATTGAACTATTTATAGCTGAGCATAACTCTAATGAATTGTCACAATTGTCCTGCAGGAAGGATTTTTTTTTTACAACAGATTATATAATGCATAAGCATATGACCCATTTTCACTTCACCACTGGAAATTGCAAAAGCTCATGTTAAGGGAAAAGAAACATTTGTATGTTTGGTCATAAAAATACATGCTAAACGTGTAAAGAAATTTGTGTGTGTTGGTCTCAAAGGAGATTACTTTGTATAAAAAGTAATGAACAAAGTGTAAAGAAAATAATTGTTTTAGTTAGTAAAGGCAACAAGTACTATAAGGCCAGAGAGTAAAGAGACAATCTACAGGATGGGAAAAATATTTGCTGGCTACTCCTTGTACAGAGCAGTAATATCTATGATATATAAAGAACTCAAATGTTGGACATCCTAAATAAGACTCAACTGAAAATGGACAACTTAAATGAACAGAAACTTCTCAGAAGAAGAAAGACAAAAGGTCTATAAATAAATAAATAAATAAATGCTCAACACTACTGGCCATCAGAGAAATGCAAATTAAAACCAGAGATTTCATTTATTTCAGAAAAATAAATGGTTGTCATCAAGAACACAAATAACAACAAACCCTGGTGAGGCTGGAAAGAAAAAGGAACCCTTCAACATTGCGGGTGGGAAAATAAGCTAGAATAAGCATTATGAAAAGTAGTATTGAGATTTCTCAAAACACTAAAGCTAGAAACTGTATTTAACCTATCCATTCCCCTTCTGGGTATTTCTGAAAGAGTTAGAGGCATCATATTATAGAGATACATGCATACTATACTTACATTTATAGTAGTACAACTCATAATAGATAAGCCTCAAAAACTGCCTATATGTCCATCAACAGATGAATAGATAAAAAGAAAATATATTTATACACAGTGGAGTAGTACTCTGCCAGAAAGAAGCATAAGCTTGGGTCATTTATGGGAAACCGATGCACCTTGAGACTATAATGTTAAATTAAGTAAATCAGACACATGAGCTTAAATATTGTGTGGTTGCCCTTGTGTGAGAAACTGAAAATATAAATGAAGCACAAAATAAGAGACAGAGAATAGGAAGTCGAGTGATAGATCTTTCTCCAACAGGGAAGGGACAAAGAGATGGAAGGAGGTGCTTATCATTTCCTATAGTTACTGTCTTACCTTGTGGGTTTAGTGAAATAATATAGTATACCCTTGGTGGTCTAATGATTTTTTTTTAAACAGGTCTCTAAGCTAGCTGGAGTTTTGGTCAAGTATGGTATCAAAAAAGGTGACACTGTGGTCATCTATATGCCCATGATCCCACAAGCAATGTACACCATGCTGGCATGTGCAAGGATAGGAGCGATACACAGTCTCATATTCGGGGGATTTGCATCAAAAGAACTAAGTAGTCGCATTGATCACTCAAAGGTAAGTGCTTCATCTGGGGAAGTCACACTGTCGCTACCCATGGAAGAGCCATACTAACCTGTGGAGAAATCAATCAAGCATGACTTCCCCCTTTGTTCTTCCTTACAAATAGGATACTTGAAATTTATTTTTTCTTTGATGCATAAGCATTAATCAAACATTTATTTTTGAGTTAGTTCCATGTGAAAGAAATCTTTCTAGGCAACCACTCAGATCTGCTGTTTTAGCTTTAGAAAATGCATAAGCAAACAAGTATGCCTTTGTCTTCATAAGGCTATGCCAAAAGATTCTTAGACAGAGGAAGTAGATCTCTGATTAGAAGGAGAACTTTCTTTTCGGTTGGGTGACTAAGGAAGGATTCCTGAGAAAGGAGAAAACTGATTTAAAAGTCTTGGCAAAGATTTATGTAGTTTAAGAGAGTGATGCAATGGATCCCCTAAAATGGAGGAAGAGTACAAATCCTTTAAAAGAAAGAAGGGTGATAGTCACTTAGGACAGCAACCAGCAAATCAGTGTGACAGCAAAGGGAGAAGGGGTGAGCTTGCACAGGCAGGTTTGTCTGAACTGTAGACAAATCAGTAAAAATGTTTCAGCAGGAATGTCACGGCTTAAGGAATGCAAGCACTGGAACGCTTTCTAACTGACATGTATGAAGGAGAGGGTAGAGGTTGAAGTAGGAACTTCTGGCAGGTGGCATGTTTGTAAAACACTAGCAACTATGAATGAAAAATGTCTTTAAAGAATTCGGTCAATAAATGCATAATTGTATCAGCAAGGCCATTGGGCAGGTCAAATTTTTTTAAAAGATGGAAATAAACACAAGTATCTGACATATTTAGAGAAGACTAGTACTTGAATTGCATATTTTTATGTCATGATGTTTAAATACTTAGGCTAAAGGAACATAAAGAAAGAAGTTCATTGTAAGAAGGAGAAATGGCTGATTGGTAGAGAGGTTCATAAGCCTAAAATAAAACAGTGTTAACAGGGAAAAGGTTCTAGTGTACATGGAAAGTTCCCTGGCTGGTTTGTATCTCATTTCATTTGGCAGATATTAACACTAGGAAGCTGTTTGTGAACTGACTGCCTCAGATCTTTTCTTTTTAAAATCATATTGATTTAGTGCTTATGAAAAATTCCAGGGGGAATTATCAGTCTGTTAGCATTTGCAAATGAGTGTGAAGCTGATGACGTTTCTGCAACTGTAGACACTAGAAATTCTGACAAAGGTTTTGGATGTATTACTTCTTTTCAAAACATTTTTATAAAGTGTGAGGAAATTTAAAGCATATATATATAGAGAGAGGAGTTTTCATTTATAACAGATACACTCAAAACTATATAACCTGCTCTACGAGTTTAGTCAATAAATGTACACTTTCATGACCTAGGCCACTGGGAAGGTGAAAGTTAAGAAGGAGATATGGAGATGGAAACCCACATGTGAGATATTTAGAGAAAACCAATAAATGAAGTCTATGTTATATCATAATTTTTAAATAAATAGACTTTAGTAAATATTTTTATTTTAGCAGATAAAGATGAAAACGATGTGCTCTAACAAGTCACTGTGGGCCCCCGAAACCCTAACCCAACGTTATTAATAGAAATCTGAAACAGATTGTTTTTCCAGAAGACTTTATTGCATGTGGTCAGTTCCATATATGTTTTCACTTTGATATTTGACCTTACCTTCATTTATTCAGTATTCTACTCTCAGAGCTTGTTATCTAGAGCAATTTTGCAAATACTACAGATATTAAAATGTGCATTATATTTAAATACTATCTTAAAATATAATAAAAGATAATAAGACTTACTTTTCTTTTTTCTTCCTGTTAAATGTCAGCTTGATGTTGTGGCAAGAGAAAGGTTCTGTAGTAAGGTAGATCTGCCCTTTTTGCCTCCACCTCCAGTAACTGAGCTATATAACTGCACTGAGTTCCATTCTATGCATATTCAATGATATGCAAAACCGAAAAATTATATATGCATATAGCTGGCATAGTACAAACCTTCCTTAGATGAAATATCTGATAACCAGCAATCAGAATTCAAGAATAGATATAATATCATGGGTTGATTACGTGTCTCTTGAATCATTTATCATATGTTTCCTTTGTGAAGAAGCACCATACAATAAATAATAAAAACATTTTGTTTCTGCAAATTAATTTGTACTTTGGTTCAGTTCCATAAGTTTTCTTGAAAGTTTATGGTATGCCAACCGTTGTGTCAGACAGAGGAAACACAAAAATAAATGAAACCCAACCTTGACTTTGGAGACAGTGCAGTAGTGGAGATGAATAAGCACGTTGACTATGGCTGGATATCCGAGGGATGCTCAGCACGTATTCAGGGGAGATGAGCCAGACTGCTGCCCCGCCAGGGACACCCTTCAGTCACTCTTACATATCTTGAAGAATGATTGGCAAGCTGTGAGGCTAAGTAGCACTCTGAATGTGTCTTAATGACACAGATATGTCCAGGCTTTGTGAGTCTTAATGCTTAAATCATTCAAGCATCCTTTCAAAGAAATATAAAATTGCAAATACAATATTTTGTGAACACAAATGCGTATTTAGAACAGGAAAAACTCAAAAAGGACCATTCCTTCTCTGGACTCTTAAGCATTCAAAAGAAACACTCGTACAGAAAGTCTTAGAAGTTCTTCCTAAACTGCTACCAACTGGTACTCTTCCCCTAAAAAAGCTACAACTTGCCACAACCAGTCCTTAGTGTGTGTGTGTGTGTGTGTGTGTGTGTGTGTGTGCGTGTGTGTGTCTTTGCTAGTGAGAGACCAAAAGGTTTACACGTCTTTGGATCATGACAAATTCCCCTGGATTAACAAATCCTGTAGAAGGGATTTTTCACTGTGTGCATTTATGACTTGAAAGCATCACTGAGTATGTAATTTTGAACAGTTAGGTGAAATTTATGTGGAAGTGATTAATTCTGTAACATTTTAAAACGGTTTATTGGTTTTCAGCTGACTTATTGAATAGAGAACAAAATTACTCTGGCATTTAAACTGCCTATCTGTGCCTCAAATATTGTGATTAGCTTAATTAGGGTGGTTAAATCTTTCTCTCCTTTTCTCCTTTTTTTTTCATTTTAGCCCAAGGTGGTTGTCACTGCCTCATTTGGCATTGAGCCTGGACGGAAGGTAGAATACATTCCCCTTATAGAAGAAGCACTAAGGATAGGACATCACAAACCGGACAAAGTTCTCATTTATAATCGTCCAAATATGGTAACTTCAGTTTTTAATTTGGTTCTTGTTTATGGTACTGGAATACGAATGATTCTAGTTTTGGCCATTTGAAAGGGGTACTTAATGGATAAACTGTTAAATATGTAGCCTCAATGTCGTTATTTCTAGCAAAGAAAGATATAAATAAAGCTAACTGTCTTCATGCAGAACTAGCTTAGAGTATAAAGTTTGAAATATAGAAATGCATTAATATTAATAAATTCAGTTCTATTGTGGTGTTATTTATTACTTTGTTTTATAATAATAATAACAAATACTTATTAACTGGCTGGAATTTGATTTTTAAGACACTCTAATGACCTTGTCCTTATGACCACCTTATATCTACACCCATGCAAGTCCTCAGCTATTTACGATGGTGCCAAATTGGGATCTTTGCAGAATAAAATATTTTTGTGAAAGAGAAATTATAAGAATGCAAAGAATCCTGTACAATTTTGTGAAGTTCTTGAGAGGTTATCTGCAGGAAATATTTAAATGACAGAATACGCGAACGGTGTTGGAACTATGTCATTTTGATTAGCACCTACCAATTTCCATTACCACATTAAATTCCTGGGTAGAGGTTTAGAGTCTGTAGGTCATAAACTGCTGTGCTCAGTGATTTTAATATTCTTACTGTCTTGAAGAAGAATTTTAAGTTTTTTTCAGATAACCACAAGCCTATTTCTTACAAACTGACTTTGTTGCTATTTCAATCAAGGAATACCAAGTCAATGATAAAAGTGTTTTTAGGTAAGAGGCTAGTGGAAAGGGAGAAATATGCAAATTGTGTTTGACTATATGTACGCTGTTCATATGCATGGATCCGTGTAGAATTTATTTATTTGTTTACTTATTTTTGGTACTGGGAACTGAACTCAAGCCCTTGTGCTTGCCAGGCAGGCGCTGTTCCCCTGAGCTATCTCTCTGGGCCTCATGTAGAATTTATAAAGAATTTATGATAGGCTGAGCTCAATGCTAAGCACTATCAAATGCTTTCTTAAATTTAATTCTCAGAAGTTCATCACATTTTACTTATGAAGAAAATGAGCTCTGAAGCAGCCAAAGTCCAGCGAATAGGTGGCGTTGCCAGGACGAAATTCTGGTTTAATGACTTTTGAACACCAAGATATATGGCATGTGAATATTAATGTTTTCTGTTTCAATTGTTTTCAATGCAAGTATCTCTTTCTTCTTAACAGAGATGTGCTCTCTCTCTCTCCCCCTGCTCAAGCCCCAGCCGCAACTGGCTTGCTACCCTTTTGTCTCCAGACCATTTCCTCTATTGTGACATAGATGAGGGCGCTGAATGCCTTTGCCTTTTGTGTGAGACCTTTTGTTTAGGCAGTAATTAAACCCAGTTGATTGATTTGCTTTGAGCTCAGAGAGACAGAAATTAGAAGGCTGATACATCTCATTAAGAAAGATTGCATTTTTGCCAGAGGAAGTAAAAATTTGGCTGCTATTGCAATGCCTCAGGCAAACAATGACAGAACTGAAAGAATATCCCATCAGTCACTGTGATACTTCCTACTTGCATCCTTTACAGAATTGTAACAACTGGGAAGTAAGTACATACTGGTAAAAGCTAATGGTGACTTTTTCCTCTCCCTTAATTTGGTCAGATCTCATTTATTCATACCTACAATTCTTCTACTAAAGAATCAACATTTATTCAAGTCTTTCTTTCATTGCGTACTTAGAAAAATCACAGATCTGTAAGTTTCTGTGATCATTTAATCCATTCTTTTCAGTTCACAGTGAGATGATTTTTATTGGTTTGTAATTGCTATGTCAAAAGCTTGATAATTTATAATTACTTGCTTCTATCTGATGAATAAAAATAAATGAAAATAAATGAAAGTGTGATTTTCTCATAGCTGACTAATGCTACTTATCCAGAGGGCACTAATTAGAGCCTATCAGACGGGACTAGAGAGGTCTTTGGGCCTCAAAATTCACCCTCATGGTCCTTTGTTCAAATTGCTATCTACAAAGGTGTTCATTTATGCAGTTTTGCATTTGTGATATTACAGTAAAACATTCATTTGTAAATATACCTATGTAAGTACATGACCTGATCTTACAGAGTCAAATACTAGGGAACCCAGAGAGAGAAGTGGCCCAGCTTTTCCAAATGCATCATAGTCTCTATGCTTAGCTCAAATATCGCCCACATGCAATGAATGATTACATGCATTCTGATTCGTGGGTCTCACTAAGTTTACAAAGGAATGTGCAGTTCACTTGTGCCTTTGTTAACATGTTCATCGATCATAAAGCTCTGCATACGTGATCTTGAACTTAATGTTTCTGAAAATAAGCAAATGTTTAATGGGCATTAACTCTACTTTCCTGTAACTCTTCATTATAGTAACTTTCCCTTAAATTCTTGCCTTACTCTTCATCTTTTGGGCAATTTCATAGCCATTGTGTTTAATGAGACCTTTTTCATTTATTTAAAGGCATATCAGTTTAACTGATGACGTGATTTTCCCAAAATTTTTAACACAGAACTTTGTTCTCAGAATAAGAAAAACATTTCTATCAGATTAATTAATGACCCAGGAGGAAAATTTAGGTGGCATTAGTATGTGTTACAGTAATTTTAAAAAATGGTTATTGTTCTTGAAAATGCAAGAATAAAATTCTCCTCTAGCTCTGCAGATAATTTGGCATTCTGTCATTTGTCTGTAGTATTACTCACAACTGCCCTTACATGGAGGGAAATTTAATAGATTAGTTGACATTTCATCTTGAAGATAGAACTTCAAAAGAAAAAGAAATGGGATACAAAAAATGGAACTTAGTGTCTAAAATTCTTAGGGCACCTGCATCTGTGAACCGCAGTGCTAATGAAACCCTGAGTAGTGTAGGAAACATAACTGCATCAGATTAAGTTTCTTACAAGTACCCTAGATTTGAATAAACCACGTACTTGCCAATTCAGTTGAAACCTGCATCACACTACTGGGACTTGTAAACACTTATCTTAACTCACAACCTTGAGCTTTTTAGCCATAAATCCAATGTTTAGTGCCATACGGATGTGGATTTTCAGGCAGATATTCAGACTTTTGTAAAGTTAGATACTATATTGTTCCCTTGATTTAGCATCCTTTCTATAGTGCATATTTTCTGGGTTTTGTTTTGGGTTGTTTGTTTTGTTTTGCTTTTTTTGCTGTATAGGAGGAGGTTCCTTTGGTGCCGGGTCGCGATCTTGATTGGGAAGAAGAAATGGCGAAAGCCCAGTCCCATGACTGTGTTCCTGTCCTTTCAGAGCATCCCCTGTATATTCTTTACACATCTGGAACAACTGGGTTACCTAAGGTATTCAATCTCTCAGGGTAACTATCCTTAGTAATACATTTCTTTTGCACTGAGAATATCTGATTACTGTAATGCTTACAGATTGTACCTTGCTATTTAGACATAGGTTATAGCTTAAAGAAATTTTTGTTTAATTCTAAGCATGTGTTTAACTTTTTATTTAATTCTAGTTATGTGTTTACTTTTTCAGTAATAGGAATCAAACTGAGGGAAAAGACATGTATTTTAAATGAGATAAAATTATTTTTTTAAATTGAGATATAGCTTCCACATTATAGAATTGATTTTAAATCTAGGAGAATTCAATTCTTTGTCATAAATGTGTTTGAGAATTGGCCTAGACAATTTGAATAACAGCAACTTATCCAAAGTATTGAACTATTGAACTCAACAATTTCTGTTATTGTTATTTGTTTGTTTGTTTGTAGAGACAAGTTACTGCTATGTAGTTCAGGCTGTTCTTGAACTCACTGTGTTGCCTGGGCTGGCCTTGAGTTCACTGTGATCTTCCTGCTGCAGCCTGCTGAATACTGGAACTACAGGCATGTGCCAACATGCCCAGCCAGTACTCAGTAGTTTTAAATCTACTTACTATGAAATGTGCTTCTGCAAAGTAGTTAAAAGCAACAGTACTCATAAATCTTTCAGATATCAACAAATACCATATTTTCCTGGTATCTCCACGTTAATGCTGTTTCTTGTACAACTTCAAAGCATGCAGTATTTTCTTTCCTATCATCTTTTTTTTTTATTTTAAGAATAACAGAAGAAAACATTAACAAACACACATCCATTTACAAAACAGCATAAGAACAATACAAACCATACAGAGTTACAGACAAAGTGGTAGGGAATTAACAATGGTTGTTGTATTACATACTGATCTCTTCAAAGCGGTTTCTCAGGAAAACAAACAGAGACATGCAATAATGATGAAACCAGTAATCACTAACTGTTCCTTTCAGCAAAGCAGTAGAAGACAGAGGGCTCAGCACTGAGTAAATCAGAGCATCTTAGTGGGGGAAGAGAATTTCACAATAATTTTCACCCTTGGGGAGAGAGATATCTATTATTCTGAGATGTCTGTAGCATCAGAGTCTGAAAACATATTTCTTAGTTTTAAATATTTAAAAGGTAAACTAGCATTTAAAAGGAAATTGAAGGCATGCCATCAAAATTTGCTTATCACAAGGAAAATCTTTGCTAGGGGAGCATATTTTCTTGGTGGACAGAGATCATGTTTTATTACATTTGTTCTGTCATCATGTTTTGTGTACAGTTGGTGGTGAGTAATTTCTTGTTGAATATGTAAGTAAACAAGTGGGTATACATAAAGATACACGTCTTACTTTTGTTGTGGTATTTGAGAACTGTAGTCATGTCAGAGCTAAAAATTTTTGTTATGCTGAAGACTGAGATTTGTTTCTTTAAACAGTCTACATGGTTTACTGGATACAATTTTCACCCTCCAGATTTTGTAATTAACTCACTATATAGGGTTGGGGATACAGCTCAGTGGCACAGCACCTGCCTGGCAAGCACAAGGTCCTGAGTTTGATGCCGGTACCAAAAAAAAAAAAAACCCACTACATAATATTCAAGTTAACATTTGACTATAAACTTGACAAAAGCGCCAGGTGCTGTGGTACATGTACAAAGTTTCGCCGAGCACTGAGCGAGGCTGAGGAAGGAGGCCTGCAAGGTTCAATCCTGTCTTCTAAAAATAATTTTTATAAAAATGCTGGGAATGTATGTAGCTCAGTTGTAAAGAGTGCCCTGGGTTTGAAGCTCTGATGCTATCAGTGAATAAATAAATAAGAAAGAAAACTCAGTACAATTAAATCCATTCTAAAAATATTATCACGAGAGGAAACCCTGAGTCAGAAAACAGAGTATAACTTCAAGAAGACAAAAACAAAACAAAATGAAACAACAATACAAGCATTTTAGCTTCTTAAATGTCTCAGGAGATCTTGTAAAACACTTGTTCCATGTCAAGACTTTAAAGCACTGTGACATTCACTGTGGCCTGGACTGGGGCCTGCATAAAAGGAGAAAGGCTCATCAGAGATTTGGAGCTGATTTAGCCCGTGTAACCAAAATAAAAGTAGTAAACAGACCATTAAGTTTGAAAATGCTGATTACAAATATGGAAGGTCTTTTAAAATTTTGTTTTAGCTACCCTGGTTTTCTCTTGGTCGAGGAACCTCTTGCTTAGGACTCTCCTTGTCTCCGGATTTCTTTCGAGCTCAAATCAAAGATCTTTAATGTTCCTATACCCTCTGTTACTTTCCTCCGAATATATCATCCAGAAGAGTACATTCCAGTAAGTTGGAGATTTCTGTAATTGCTTGGAAATTTCCCCAGTTACACTGAATTTGGCTCAATTCAGTGTGCAGGTTCTAAGTAGTCATTCTTTGTGAGATCAGATAAAACTGTAATACTGCACAGGCCCGCTCATCTACCCTGGAGGAAATGTCCATGCACAAAAGTAATGGCAAGGCAGACTGTGTGGTTCACTTTTTAGAGAGATAAATAACTGTGTGATTCAGCAAGGGGGTTATTTGTGAGGCTGTTTAGCTTAGGATTTTACTTTTACGCTTAAAGGGGAGGAATCATATTTGACTAAAGGTTAGGAGTAAGACAGTGAGAGTTCCAGAAATTGCAGCTGAGAAAACAGAGGGGTGATTTTTAATATTTACTGCGATAGAAATATAAGAGGATGGTTTGGAGCTGGAAGAGCCATATGAAGTATAACGAATTTTATGGCATTAACATGGAGAGGATGCCCAGTCAGCAATCGGAGTGAGAACCTGAGCCCAAGAAATACACCTGCGGTGGGAGATTAGACCTTTATGTGTCATCAGTGTTGAGGGATGGTAGTTAAATAACTGGAGTGAATGCGTTTTGTAGAGTATGACCTGTAACACAACAAGAAAAGGGAGGTACTTCTCAGTGTCCCTCAGACATACTCTCCTCCCCTCTGTTGGGACTTAAGAATTATAATTTTTTGAAATTATATAGTGCCAACAGACATTTATGCTTTTATTTTAAACTACATTATACATTTCATGTCAGGTTTTAGAGTTTATTATGTTTCTTTGGCTCTATTTCACTAACTAGTCACAAAATTTGCCTATAGCAGATCCTCAGAGTATTCATTGAATCAACTCTAACTTCTCCAGTTAGCTCTTCAACTTCTTTTTATTCATACAATTCTCACCTCAGTTTTGCGGCTCTAACTGGGATTAATAATATATGAATTTTAAGGCTGATATTTCCAGAACACAAGGACAGGAAAGATAAGCACCCCTACTATAGTGAAATACATTTTATAGCATCATCTTGTATTTTCTTGATCTTTGATCTAGATGAGGAAAATAATATTTAAGCTCATAAAATATTCTGCTTAAAATGCTTATTCTTATAAGCACATAAAACAGACATAAAGGAGTCTGTTTTTGGTAGGAGTTTGCAGATATATTTATGGCATATTTGCATCTTGGCATATACCAATGGTGGAGTTGTCAGGTTGCTATGTGACAGGTTAATCTCTGGTAATTACAGCTAAGCTACTTTGCATACATTTCTCTGATATTGTGGCCTTCTATCTGGTTTGTTTGTACTACCTGGATTCAGTGTATTCCAAAGCCCTACACAATAGAAAGCCCACCTGCATGGAGCGTTCTGTTGGCAACAGGAGATTTAGTCGTGGTCACATTTATCACCTTCCAGCTTGGTATCATGGAGGGACAGTGTAACAGAAATAAATCCAGTGACAAAGGTGAGTGGGGGAAGCCTGAAGGAAAGCACTGGAAAGAAGGCATAACAGGAAAGTGACAGATAAGGTCGTTTGTTCTTCTGTGCATTTCCACAACTTATTTAACTTTTACTTCTACTTATTAGGAGATTTCCACTCTTATTCCCTGCTCTAGGGAACAAAGAACTATGAGTGTGTGTGTGTGTGTGTGTGGGACAGACAGAGAGAGGGAGACAGTGAATCTTTGATTTGTTTTATCCTGTGGTAAAGTTCTTGCAGTTAAAATGCTGAACTTGCTGCATCTTCGCTTCTTATCTCACAGCTGTTCCGATCAATAAAATATTGTACAGTTGCTAAAGTAGCTTCCACAGGGATAGTTTCAGAATCATCCAAAAGCTTGCAGCAAGAGATTTTATATTAGATGAAATAGCCCAAATGGACTCATTCCATTTCTTCTAAAATGATACATTAAGTTCTAAAAGTTTCAAGAGTTTCTCTCAAATCAGGAAGAGAATTTTTTACAAAAGAGTTGTATTGTTCATATGAGCTTCTTCACTCCCCTATTCAGTCAGTCAGTCAACAAATGTATGAAATGCGTGTTCTATGCCAAGCATGACATGGAAGACACAAAGCCATATCCTCCTAGGGTTCAGACAGGTAGAGCAGGTCCAGGAAGGTGGGGGTAATGCCAGAGCTTTGATGAGGTTTCCTGGCCTTGGAGACTGTGGGCAGGAGGGAGAGACACACAGTGCAACGAGTATTGCTACCTACTATAACATGTGAACAATATACTGCCCAGAAAAAATGCATAATAAATGCATAATAAATGCATAATAAATGAAATTTTCTAGAAAAATGTATTGAAAAGTGATTACTATCTAATTTCTCAAGTTTCTGAGCCATAGAAAAAGATCTTGTGGTTAATTAACAAAACACATATATGGTGGGATGGCGAACGCTGGCTACTCACCAGAAGCTGCTCACCAGAAGTGGCAAAATGCATGTGTGAAGCTTGAGGGCAGCGAGACTGGATTCCTGTTCCGGGGGCAGCAGTAGGTTTGCAGGGTCTTCACATACTTCTGTGTATAAGTAGGAGATTTAACGCTTATTCCCTGCTCCAGGGAAAAAAAGAACTAATTTGTGTGTGTGTGTGTGTGTGTGTGTGTGTGTGTGTGTAAGGGACCGAAAGAGAGAGAGGAAGCGGATGAATCTTTGATTTTGTTTTATTCTGATGAAGAAAATACACACTCCTTGTGGGTATCAGCCACAGAAAGGGTTGGGGGCTCATTCTAGGAAGAAGGGATGACGAGTAAAGTGATTATCACAGCAGGATTATCGTTGAAGTACAGAGATTTTGAGAAAATCAGAACTATTTTTCTCATGATTCTCTAAATTCAACCATCATTTGGTGATAGATTTCTAGTGTATTTGTTTGTTTGATTTTTGAAATAGGACCTTATTAAATATTTCAAGCTAGCCTCAAATTCAAAGTAATCCTCCCGCCAGCCTCTTGAGTACTGGGATTACAGGTGTATGCTGCCACGCCTGGCATGGGTTTATTTTATTAAGTGTGATATGTATTTCCCATCTCTTTTCTCTCAAGTCTGGGTTGAAGTACTTGTACATACACACAAACACACACATGTACATATGTATAAAATACATGTATGTATAAACATGCACATGTGTATATGAATAATTACCTATTTTGTACATGTAAATATGTATAGGTATATAAGGTTTTTTTAGGTAGGTTTCCTCCTATTATAATCTACTCTAAATGGAATTGTTTTTTTCATTTCTTTTTCAGCTAGTTCATGATTGGTACTTAGAAGAACTATTTACTTTTTAAAATTTTCTTTTGAGAATAAAGGAAGAAAACATTATCAAACAGACATACATTTACAAAGTAGCATAAGATGTCTATGGCCATATCACCCTGAATGCACCCAATCTCATCAAAATAGCGTAAGAACAATACAAACAATACAGAGTTACAAAGTGGTAGAAAATTAACAATGATTATTGTATTATTATTGATATCTTCAAAGTGGTTTCTCAGGAAAACAGAGACATGCAATAGTGATCAAACCAGTAATCATGAACTGTTCCTTTCAGTAAAGCAATAGACGACAGCAGTACAACTGTTAGCTCTCCTGTATATACACACATACATAATTAGTTCCCTTCTCCTTTCCCACACTCCAGTTGCCCCTTTGGAGCATTTTCCTTTCATTTCACAGTGTCTATAATACCTCCTAGTTTTTATTCACTCTTTCAGCTTCTTACACTAGCGCTTACACATGGAGGTCTTGTTTATTTCACTTATGAGTATGGTAATTGTATGTATATAAACATTTAATAGAGCATAAATGATGGCGGGCCTCAACTTAGAATGTATAAAGTATTATCATATGTTCCAAACTTTTTTTTTCCCTGAGAATTAAAGTTTTGCCATCAAGGTTTACACACACACACACACACACACACACACTACTTTGAGAACAAAGTTTCTCCTGATTTTATTTTACCATGCACCTCAGTCTTCACTTCTCTTGGCTCTCAATGCCTACAGTTCCAACAGTGTTTTGCAAGTTGCATCAGCTGAAACTTTCTGTTTCACTTCAATGGTATTATGTATAATATTTTGTGGCTTTTCTCTGTCTTGAAAAGCAGCTGGGTTTCTTCCAGAACTATCTGTGAGGGCTCTGTGGTTCTATTCCTGGATGGCTAGTAATCACCCTTTAATTTTTCTGATAGAGAATGACATTTTTAAATGCCATGTACTTTCAAAGTTGTCAAAAAGAAAGAGGACCCTCGCGTTGTTTTATTCCCCATTGCCAAGATAGAATTCACTTTCATGTTTGCATTTGGGGCCCAGCATGCTATTTCCACCTGTATCTCCTCACAATCTCCAGAAAATTTTAAGGATTGTGGTTGATGCTACAGAAAATAATTGGAAACACGACAAAACACCTCAGGTACAGTACGTTGGCAAAGTATAAGGGTTTCCTGAGCACGTATAGTAATATTTTTACCTTTAAGGTATGTAGACTATAATACATATAGAAGGTAATAGCACAGACTTAAAAGTAAAATGCAGGAAGCTTGTGTTTTAGGAGTGTTTGCACTAAATAAATATTTTTACCCTCTGCATCATATTTCAGATACACTTTAAAAGGGCTATTTTAAAGCCATGTATAGTAGTGTATGCCTGTAGTCTGAGCTACTCTGGAGGCTGAAGCAGGAGGATTACTTGTGGTCAGGAGCATGAGGCCAGCCTAGGGAGCATACTGTGAACTTGTCTAACAACAGAACAGTGCCTTTTCTTTGTGATTACTTTTCTTTATTTGAATATGATTTTTTAAGATTTATGTTTTCATAGGGTACACAGATTTGTCCTTTGCATTGCAAATATGATTACCTCAAACATGTAGTTACAAATAAGACAGAAAAATGTTTTTCTTATTTTATTCATACATTTACATTTTAGTATAGTATCCATTTAGTCCTAGCCTTTCCTCTTTGATTGTTCAAATTTCTCACAAAATATCTATGTAGAAAATAGCAAACATTTTAAGTTGTTATTATTGACATCAGGTATCACAACCTATTGTAAGATATGTGCAGTATATTGTCTATGAAAGAAACTGTATTTTTCTCCTCTGTTGAATGAATAAAATTTTCTAGAAAAAAATTGTAAAGTGATTAGTATCTTATTTCTCAAGTTATAAGACACACTTCGAAGATATCAATATGTAAAGCAGCAACAAGCGGTGTTTTTTTTCTGTTGTTGTTGTTGATGTTGTTGCTGTTGTTGATGTATGCCTGTTTTCTTTCTTGTCTTTGGATTTTTGGTTATTGTGTTTTCTTTTTCTTTTTTTTTTTTTTT
>PVLD010014098.1:0-53583 GCA_004027595.1 Dinomys branickii | reverse complement strand
GAAGTGTATATTCATGAACAAAAATACAGACATGCGAAATTGGTCAAACAATTAATCATCTCAACAACAGGAAAAAAAAAAAAAAGAAACCAGAAAGCATTAACAAAGAGGCACAAAGTAGTACAATAACAGTAAGATCAGAATTGAATTATAGACAAAGCATCAGAAAACCAACAATAGTTGCTGCTTTGCAAGTTGATATCTTCAAAATGTGTGCTCAGGATAACACGTACAGACATAAAAGATTGATCGAATAACCTGTCATCAACTATTCCTTAGCATTAAGTGATATAATACAATAGTAGTTAGCCCTCCTGCACATATGTATCTACATATATACATACATACATTTTTGCCTCTTTCTTTTCTCCTTTCCCTCGTCCCATCTGTTCCTTGCTTTTGAACAGATTTCCTTCATGTCTCTTAGTTTATATTCCCACGCTCAGGCTCTTACACCAGTGATACAATACGTTGCCTGCTCATGTACCGCTGATTTATTTCACTTATGAGTATGGACTCCAGTTTTGACCACTTGCCTACAAAGTCCCCAAAACTGTCTTTCTTTATAGCTGAATAATATTCCATTCTATAA
Source organism: Dinomys branickii (assembly GCA_004027595.1). Taxonomy (NCBI): domain Eukaryota; kingdom Metazoa; phylum Chordata; class Mammalia; order Rodentia; family Dinomyidae; genus Dinomys; species Dinomys branickii. The sequence goes on along the minus strand of PVLD010014098.1, from coordinate 52,991 downwards.
AAATGCCACAGTTTTTAAATCCAGTTTTCTGTGGATGGACACTTGGGTTGCTTCCACATTTTAGCTATTACAAATTGCGCTGCTATAAACAACACCGAGATTTCATCTCACCCCAGTAAGACTCCCCCAGTTTTTATAGTAGCTATAGTTTGCCTTTTCTAGAATGTCATAAAATTGTAAACATTCTGTAGATTTTTTTGTAATAGGCTTCTTTTAATCAGCATAAGGAGTTAGAAATTGATCCATGTCATTGGGTGTAGTGGGGCTATTTCTATCTAATTTTCAAAGGAAATTGTCCCCTTCCCTGCCCCCCCTCTTCCCAGACTTGCTACTATTATCCTATTTTGGATAGCATCTTCCTACTCTTGAACTCTTCCGGGAGCTTCTGACATACATTCTCAGTAGCAAGTATGCTCAGTTCTGGTTTTGCTAGGCTTTAACTTTACAGGATATTGCTGAATTGTTTTCCAAAGCAATTGAACTAATTTATTCATCTGTCAGCCATTTAAGAGATCCTCCTTATCCTCATTCTCCAATACTGAGGTTGTCACACTCATTAATTTTGCCAGTCAACTAGGTACACACTGATACACATATCTGGAGCTATCTTGGTTTATATATCCTTAAATGAGATTAGTGATGCTTCACACTTTTATTAGCTCTATGTTCTCCTTTCTGTGATATCACTGTTCTTGTTCTTATTATTTCATTGGGTTATAATATAACTTTATGAAGTTTTTATTCAGACCTTTCTGTTGTTTGTCCCTTTTAAAAGAGTAATCTCATGTAGTGCTCAGTGAGTTGAAGTAGCACTTTTCAGTTTTGTTTTCTTTGAAGCTTTTTTTGGTGAATAGAAATTTTTAAATTTTAATGTAGTTGAATTCATTTGCAGAATTCTCTGCTATGGTTTCTGTCTTTAATTTTTATACTACTTCTTATAATTTTGTGGTTACAAAGCTTGCAGAACTTGTTTTCTCAATTTATTAATAGATTTGCTATAGTTTTTGAGAGAATAGTATTGAGAAGTATTTTGTATTTGTGCTTCAGTTTATACAAGTCAAATTGCACATTATCCTCACTCTATTACAAAATTTTATCTCTTTAATTCCCCAAATTAAAGAACTCTGAGTATCTTTAAATACCTGTAGTTGTATCAGCTTTCTTCTATCTTATCTTAGTTAAGATCTAGTGCCCAGGAGAGGAAACATCTAGGTGAACCTCAGCCTAACAGAGGCTTGTGTTAAGCTACAATGTGGAGTTTGCTACATACAGCGTTGGTGAAAATTTATGTACCTACCCTGCATATTCTAGAAGCATCAGATACGTGCAAAGCTAAAAGCTGCCCTGGTGTAAATGTGCCACCAGGATCCATTTCAAAACATTGCTTTCTCCTGCCAAGGTCAGCATAACCAAGCCTGCTGTCACTGAAGTAACCAGAGAACACCAGTGTCCTCCCTCTCAAAAGTGAAGTCACTTTTGCAACATTATGTTTAAGCCCTTTTTGTTCCTTTCTTTCTTTTCAGTGATGGAAATAACTTGCTTATCATTCTAAAACGAACATGATTACCTTCCTATGAGAAGCTTGGAAAGAGAGGAAAGTGGTTGTATTTCTGCAGAAAATAACAGTTTCCTCTTATAGCACATTTTATTTTTATAGGAGCCAAGAAAGGAGTGCTACATCTTTAGTTTTCTCCACAGGGGAGATTTACTGCTCAATCCAGTGCCGTATGGACTTGGGTCTTGTACCTGAACTCCAGGTACAGGAGTAGCTTCACTATTTACTCATTTAATTTACCAAATATACTTAATAGCCAATCTTTCTTGCCTTTCCGAGAGTGAACTAACACTGCCCTTAGGATATAGAATTAGGATAATTCTATACTAAAATAGAACTTTTAAAACCTGAGACAGTCAAATGCATACATGGAGAAATAAAGCCAGATTCAGGATGAAAAGAACCCACACATTTTAGTTTTACTTTAAGCTTGAGCCCCAAATGTCACCCTTTTGACCTGAGTATTTCATCCTTAAATGGTAAACTAAACATTCATGAAAATTTAATGGGGAAGAAATTAGTACCTTCTTATGTTTCAGACTGTGAAATGGCACCGGGGAGCACTTTCAGGGGTGGGTGAAGTGTGCGGATGTACTAGGTCAGACCTGAAATCGTTTCCCTTCCACCTGCAGCCCCTCCCGGAGTCTGCCATCACCGCCAGGACGTGCTGATAGGACACCCCCAGAATGCCACCCAAGAAAGGTATTGAAAATAAAGACCTGTTTGTGAATACTATACATTACTTAGAGTTGTAAGTTTGTTTGCAAAGTTTATTTCATGATTTTTATCTTTCTTGCGGGGCTTCCTCCATTCTATTTTTCAGTGGCTTGATCTCTCTTTTCTCAAAAAACTGGGAAGGGTTTAATATTTCTTCAACTTTTTTCTTTAATGGATGGCTGATTTCATCAACTGGCAAGTGTTTGAATTTACCTTTATTTCATGCAGAAAGACAGTGGGGAAAGTGAAACACACTGAGAATCCAGGACAGCAATTCAAACTCCAGCTGCCCTGGTAGGCTGGGCCCTGTTGTTAGATTGGTGTGGAGGGCAGCTTCTTGACGGGAACTGTTTTACTTCCGATCATGCCTTAAATTCTGAGTTAAGCTGAGGAGAGAAAACAGGTTAAGACAGAGAAAGCCAAGAAAAAAAAAGTCATAGAATTATATTGTGGGTGGTATTTAAGTGAAGGGATGAGAAATGTCATAAAATTTGTTTTGGTTGCTACCACTTGCACAGAGTACACATTCAGCACCCTGTAGATAATGTGTTGTATGCTTAGCAGTCATTCTGTGATGTTTGTGTAGCTTATATCTGAATCTCATTTGAGCAACATTTCCATCCCCAAGTCAGACAGGTTGAATTTTCAAATAAGAAAAACCTGGACGTGCCTATTTGTTTTTCAATATAGTGCATCTAATCCATATAGTCTTTCTATCAGGTGTTCGCTGAGGTGATTCGCTTCATCTTAGAATTGAAAGTGGAGATGGACACCTCAGGTAGAGATAATCTGTGAAAGTCATCCAGCCTCAGGCCAGTATCTTGGGAATCTGAGCAGTGCTCCATTTAATATGGTCCGTCATTTTATTCACTTCCAACATCTGGAGAGCCTTGGGAACATCGGCGCTGAAGTAGGTCACTGCTTTTAGAAAACAAAAACAAAAACAGTGTTTGTGAAGCTTTACATACCCATCTCAAGCAACTACTGAAAACAGCCCAAAGTTACGTATTGTCCTTTAGCAGGAGGGCTTTGGTTTTTCATCATAAGGGCAGAATTTAAATGTTAATTAAGATTTCCTTACTGAAGATTCAAAAATTCCTCAGGCTGTTTAGGTGCTGTTGGTAGGCATTATTTAAAAATTAGATCTCTCACAATTCTTGGAAAAACTTGCAATAAAGCTACTGAGGCTATTTCAAAGGCTGAATATTTTGTTAAACAAGGTTAGAACTGAATATTCTTGCTGATTATTAATGCTTTGTGTTTAACATTTAATGTTGTTGCCTTTATAATAACAAATATTTTAAAGTTTAATAGCTTTATTTTGTATATGTAGTAAATGTTGCCAAGAAGCTATAACAGTTAGAAGAATATATCAAATAATACACCAACAAAAACAAAATCTCACCCTAGATCGATCACCAAATGCTTTCTATGAATGTTTAATTTATATTTAACAGACTTGACATAATACAAATATATATGAAAATATCACATTATACATCATAAATACTTAGTATATGCAATTATAATTTATCCATTTAAAACAAAATGACATTTATAAGATAAAATTGATACAAATTAATTAATACATAAATGAATATAGTTTTGTAAAGATAAGAAAGGGAGAGAATGATAGCACTGCCTCTTTTGATTTCCGTAATATCATCACAGCCTCACAATACTTCCATTATTGAGTTCTTATTACATGCCAGGCTCTAAATAATGTGCAGTGATGAGTCACCTTGACTTGTTGATGTACAGAAATGACAAGTGGCTTCTTTCCTTGATGGCTACCACTGCAGTAATCCATGAAGGGACAGAAGAGGTCAACGAGGAGGTGTAGTGCTCTAAATGCCCTCAAAGGACACATGAAAAAATTGTGGCTATGGTAACACATGGAGAGATAAGGAAGGCGAGTCTATCTGTCTGGACCCCTATTGTCTCCTGTTCTCACCCCATGGAGGGCTAACACACTTTTGAGTTATGTTATGCAGTTCCGTCTGCTGGGCATCACTCTTAAGGTAGCAGGGCCCACACATGGTAGTGCGACATTCCATCCAAGTCTGTGGGTAGCACGGGCTCTAAAATCTCTGGGCTTGCAAGTGATTATCTCTGTTGTACGCCTAGCACTTCAAGGGCAAATAACTGCCTAGACTAGAATGCCATCAGAAGGTTGGAAAGGAAGGGCACTTACGAGGAAATTTAGTGAGGTACTTGAGGTTATATGTGATATGGAAAGGGAGGACTCCAAAGAACAGTCAGAATGCAGAAGTATTAGTACTGGATGGGGCTGAATGTGAGGAGATGAAAGATGACTCCCAAGCTGTTGGTCAACTAAGCAGAATGGCAGTCTAACAAATGAAATAAGGAGGCAGTAGCATCATGTGGAGGTGAAAATGCTACAATTACATGGCTTCCTTTTTAAAAAGTACATAGAATGATGAGGGAAAACGGCCAGTAGTGGAACCTTGGACAACTGTAGTATTTAGGGTAAGTGCAAGGTGAGATCAGCGAAGAAACTGAAAGTATGGGTTAAAGGGGTGAGCAGAGGTCCTGAAGAGAAGAGTCCCAGAAACACAGGAGCAGTGAACTCCGGAGGGGAGGCTGGGAGTCAGCAGAGAACTTCAGTATGTAAAGAAATGCAGACCAACCACAAGGATATGTGTGAGAATGATGGTGATTCAGAACTGAAAATTTAAGCGTAATTCATGTTGAGATCTCAGTCTCTCAGGATAATTTGAATCAAACAAACAAAATGTTTACTAAAAACAGCGTTTGAAAATTTTCTTTGGTGCATCAACAGATTCAATGATTTGTGCTTAGAAACTATTTACTGGTAAAATAGTCCTCCTTAATGCTTAAATGAAATAATTCTTGTGAAAGCCATTTGTAAACTCCAAAATGACTTACAAAATAAAGATGTCAAAAGATACCAGTCATCCCTATTATTGTTTGATCCTAAATATTTTTTAATAATCCAAAAATATAAATTGCTCTCCTTATAAAAATACTATATTATACATTTGTGGTGCTCATATGAGGTTTTGTCATACTTAAAAATGAGTAGTATTTCCAACAAGAGAAAAAGTTCGTGTGTGTGTGCATGTGGAGTATAAATTCTCATAGACATTCACTCCATTCATCCATTAATTCATTGCTCACTTAGTTCATTAAATAAGCAATTCATTTTGTCCCCTCTTTATATCCTCTGGGAAGAATATGATGCAATAGAGCCCCTCCTTTCAATGAACTTCTAAACAAATAGATTCAGGGTTTTTCTAAACAAGTATTGGAACAAAAGCAGTGAGAAACAGTGTTCCAAGGGCAAATGGCCTTCAAGCTTGACCACAGAGTGTCGTTTCCCACCTAGCCTGTGTTTTTAGGTCTACTCTGAGGTGAGCACCTCCTCTTGGGTTTGAAATAGCCACCAGTGGGGACTAATAGCATCCATTTTACTGATAAAATATCAACACTTGCTTATTTCCATTTCTTATGTATTTTAAAAATTAACCTTATTGAGGTAATTTAGGGACAACCATGTGCACACACTTAAAATGTTACAGCCTGAGAAATTCTGTTCAGTGTTTATATGTTTCTTAGTATAGCCATAATGAAGATATCCACTGCGCTAAAATGTTTCCTCATACCTTTTTGGCCTAAGTCCACAAATCCCGCCCCTTGTATACTCTGCCCCGGGATCCAAGCAACTGTTACTATGCTTTAGTCATAGATTGTTTTACCAGTTCTAGATTTTATTATATATGGGAACATACAGTAAGTACTAATTGGTGTCTGGCTTCTTACAAAGAGCCTAATGCTTTTGAGATTCATCTGCATTGCTGGGTGAATCAGTAATTTGTTGCTTTTTACTGAAGAGCATTCTACTGAGTGGTTGTTTCATAATTCATTTATCCATGCACCTCTTGATGAATACTAGAGTTGTTTTCAATTTCGGGTGGAAGAAAGCTGCTATGATCATTTAAGTGGAACTCTTTGTATGAACATATGGGTTATATGGTTGATTAATATCATTCGCAATGGCCAAATTGTTCTCTACGGTGGCTGTGCTGTTTTGCATTTTTGCCAGTGATGTATGAGATTTCCAGTTAATCCACATCCTCACCAGAAATTGGTATTGCGAGTGAATCTTTTCCATTTTAGACTTTTGAGAAAGTATGTAGTGGTATGTCATTGTGGATTTAATTTGCATTTTGCTAGTGATTCGTGATATTGAATATGCCTTTATGCTGTTTTCTTTTGTCTCCATCTGTTCTCTGTACTTTATTTTCTTTTCTTACCTTCATACAGATGGAGTACTTTTTATTCCATTCTTCCCCCACTTTTAGTATATTAATTACAACTTTTAAATGTGTTTCCATGTTAGTGGACTTACAATATTAATCTTTAACTTATCATGGTTTACCTTCAATTAATAATATATAGCAATTCTCATATATTTCAAGAACTTTATATTTTCATCTATGTTACTTTCGAATGTTTCCACTGATCCTTTAAACTGCTGTCCTGGAGTCATTATTTTCCTTATTTCTTTGCTTACTTGATAATTTTTATTCAGTGTTGATATGTTTAATTTTTGTGTCCTAAAGTTTTCTATAGTCTTTTAAATAGTATTGGGATTTTTTCCCTTTTTTGATTCTAGGGTGCAGTTAAATTACTTGCAATTAGCAAGATGCTTTTCAGACTTCCTTCAAGCTAATTAGGCTGAGTTTAAAGTAGGGCTAATTTGATCTATGCAATAACTTTTGAAGACTTTAAACAATGCCTATGAATTAAGAGTGTCTCCTCTCTGACTAGTGGAGCTGAACTATTCCCAAACTCTGTGAACTCCGGGACCAGTTTCGTCCAGTCCTCCGTGGTGGGTCTTTCCCAGGTTCTGGTGTTTACCACATACCTATGCACAGAGCAGCACTCAGCCAACACTCTTAAAGGCTTTAAAGATCTGCAGAGCCCCATGTTGCTCCTTTCTGTTATTCCCCAGCTGTGTTGTCCTTCCTGACATCAGAATTATAGCAGCTCAGTGAGACCACAAGCCTGGGTTTGGGATTGCCCTGCCCGTGGCGCAGCGCGGAAAGTGTCCTCTGTCACAGAGGTCAGGCTGCCTAGAGCCCTTCTCCATTGTTTTCCTTCTTCCAGAGATCCCTGTCTTTGGCTGCTTGTGAAATACTTCAGATGTTCTCTTTGGCTTGCTTGTAAGCTAAAGTAAAAAGATAAACATTTCTAGTTACTGTGGCTGGAAGCAAAATTCCAATAGTGTTTTAATAATATGGTTTTACTTAGTTCTTTGATGATTCCTTCTGGTTCTTGTGACTTTTTTTTGGTAGTGGGACTCAAATTCAGGACCTTGTGCTTGCCAGACAGGTGATTGTGCCGCTGAGCTAAATCCCCAGCCCCAGTTATTGTAACTTTTAGGAGATGTAAACAGGTAAATTAAAATATATTTAAAACATTGTTTTCTACTTTAAGGTAGTTTCCTGATTGTTCTCAAGGATATCAATATTTTGTATCTAAATTTTACATGCTGATATCTATAAACACTAGATCCACTCATAGGGTATATTGTAATGGAAAAAAAAGATGAAATTCCATTCTTGTGTAATATTTTTATAGACTTGGAAAGACTTGAAGGAGGGTCATGAGATCTATATTTTTTTATTAAGTGAGAAAACAATAAAAGAATATAAACTTAAATTTTCCTAAGCAGTAAAACAAATTTCTATGAAGAAGTTGAATATCTTGAGCCTTTTTCTCTTCTTAACATAATCCACAGTTTAATGATTACTTTAATTTAGACATTTATCTTTAATATTAACTTAAATATTTCATGTGAGAATTCTGCCACTGTTCTGGTTGTGATATTGGTAAAGGTCAGTTCCCATCAGTTCAGAGATTTATATCTACAAGTGTTGGTATTAAATTATCCTTTTATTCTTTTGTATTTAAACAAGTTGTGTATCTTTAATTCATTTAGAGCAAAATCTGACGTTAGTGATTATTGAATAAAACAAAAGTATGAGATTCTCCTTGAATTAACAACACTCATAACCGATTTGAGTAAATGGGACAAGTACATAGAAAAAGCTTTAAAAAAAGTGTACAAGATCATAATGAGAAAGATGTTTGTAATGCAGGATATGAAGTATTAATTAAATCAAAGAGGCAATATATACTGTACACTTTTTCTCATTTACAAATCTTTAAATTTCTTCTATAATTCTCTAGTGAGCATTTAAGATTTTCTGTTCGCTGTAAAGCTGAAATGTTCAGCAGAAAGGAAATCAGTTCTGATTATGTGGGGTGATTACTCTGTAGTTCTGATGGCTATGGTTCTGTATGTGCATCCCAGGCCTGTACTCTCCTCTCTTCTTGGAAAAGTAGATAGTAGAACAAATGCTGGAATCACATTTAAAATTCTTCTTCACTCTTTACAAGCATTATATATTGTTCCACTATATTAGTTAAGGGCAATTTGATCACAAACAACATATTCCAACTAAACTAGCCTAAGTTAAAAGATGGCAGGTAAAGGAATCCAAAGGCCTTTGAATCAGCTAGAACCAGAAAATACAACTATAGCAAACCCAGGAAATTCTGCTTGTCTCTTACTTCTCCTAATTTGCTTTATTTTTTCTAGCTGTGTATGGTTTTCTGTCTTTTACTATACATATGACAGGTAAGACTGAGCCTGAGTGGACCTAAAGCTTTCATTTTCTTGGCCGTGTGGATAAATACATATGTGGGTTTATATGAGGGTTCAGTTCACAGAAAATGTTGGTGTGGTGGTAGGAACTTCTTATAACTACGGGGAACTGGAATGATATAATAATGCTTGTTCACTATTGCTAAGCAGCCTACCTCTGTTAGTCTGACTTATCTGCAATATGGAGACCACACTTATTTTATATTGATACACAGGAAGAATTCCACGCCTCTTAGGCTCTGTCCCTGAACTCTCCCCCTTTTTTCTAGTTAATATTTTATTCTCTTTCTTACATAATTTTATGGTAAGTATATATACTATGTAGTACCTACAAATAGGAGTATGTTTTGGTGATACAGGATTATTGAAAACGGCTTCTATTTCTATGATTTTTAGAGGAAGGATTCATATATTTCTCCTGAGCCAACTATGCAGAGTGGAAAATGTCAGGAATTGAAATACTTGTTAAGTATGCTGCTAAGAAAGTTGTTTCCTGATTTGAAGGTCCTGCAGCCCCAGAGGTATCCTAAGGGGGGAAGGGGGTAGTAAATGGTACAAAACTATATGGGTCTTGAAAGCATGCAATAGCCAAGACAAGGAGCTGCAATGTGAAGTTTAATGCAGAGCAAAAGAGAATGGTTCTGAAGGACTAAAAAGAAATTCCCAGGTAATAATTACAATCGGGGCATGGCAGCCACCCTTTGTAAACAATGGTGCCTCACATACCACTCCTGTGGAATGTGAGGCTTCTAATACTCATTCTACTATCCTAGGCCATGCAAGAACCAGAAGGTACATGCTGGAGAGGGAAGGTTTCAGTCAGAAATAATGGTCAGAGAGATGCCCTCATATCTTTCCTCACTGAGGTGTTGCTCTCCCAGTTCTTACCATGAGTGAGGAGAGCGAGGGAAAGCTCTGACAGAACGTGAGATTGCAGCTTCGATATAGGTTGGGCTAGGTATTTGTTATGGTTTATACATTGTGTCAACTTGGGGAGTCTAGAGGTTTGGTTGAGTGACTCTGCAGGAAGTCAAGGTGCTTACTTTGTACATATCCCTAGCCTGTGGAAGAGGAGGGCATGGAGACTGTGTGTGAGCTACACGTCCCCTGGGTGGGGGTAGGCTGTTTACAATGTAAGGGAGAAAAAGAGGCTGCTTGCAGCCATTCCTGCCTTTTTCTGGTTGATTTTGCTGTGCTGTGCTGCCATGAATGCTTGCCCTCTGCCATGTGCCACTCTGCCTTGGAACCAGCTAAGTATGGACTGAAACCTCCACAAACTGTAATCTACATAAAACTTTCCTTCCTTCATTTTGGGCGTTTGGTATTTTGTCTCAGCAATGAGAGAAAAGTAACCAAGACAGAATTTGGTACCAGGAGTGGGGTTGTTGCTGTGACTATACCTGACCATGTAGTTCAAGAGCCTATGCACATGGCTTCTGGGAAGAGTTTGGAAAGGTTCAGAGATGTCGCCTGAAAGGGATGCTCTGGAATGCCTTCAGCTGTTCTGTGTGGGAGATTCTGGTGAGAACTCAGAAGATCAGAAGGCCAATGGAAATCCTGCCAGTATACACTGGGTTTTGAAGGTTTCTGTTGGGAAGCACAGTATTAACTGTTGGACTCCAGATGATGTATGTTATAGCCTGGCAGAACGTTTGTCTGCAATTTTCTCATGTCCAGAGACTTTTCCTGAGACTGGCATTAAGGGGGGCAGCGAACTGATTAATCTGGCAAAAGAAATTTCAAGGCAGTTGAATGTTGGGGCAGTGGTATGCCTATTGTTGGGGGCTTTTAGCCAGATTTATATTGATAATCAAAAGCAAAGAGCCCAGCAGGATGGTTTAAAATGTAGTGACTTTGGCCAGAAAGGAAGCTCCAGTAAAGGTGTGGATTGCAAAAATAAGGCAGAGGAGATCTCTGTTGCTGAGAAGGAACAAGAGAATGGAAAAGATGGCCTGAGGGTATCACAAGAAGTAGCAAGGCTCCGCCCTTTGCAGCCTCAAAACTTTAAAGGTGAGAGACCTTGCCTTGAGAAGGAAGCCAAAGAGTGCCATGTTCCAGAATGGTGGTGGTGGGTGCACCAGGTTCCAGAATGGAGGCAGCATAGAGAATTTGCTCCTCATCATTGGATTCAGTGTGCCCAGAGATCCAGGCACTCGACCCCTCTGGCCAAGAGAGAGGAAAGTCTGGCTACTGCTCCAGGTGGCAGCCAATCTTGGCATCATCCACGTGGCCCTGGCTTTAGGTGCATGGAGAATGCAAGAGTTCTGAGGTTAAAGAGGCTTCCACCCAGATTTCAGAAGGCCTGGGAGAACAGGCAGTGTGCTTTGGAGAGGGCAATATGTGAGGCTGTGAGTGTGAAGCAAAAGGTGCACTGGAGACCTCAGAAGTTTAGAAAAGCCAGGAATGTGGGTCATCTGAGGAAAGCTGCAAGTGGGGAACAAAGCAGGCCTAAAAGAGAAGCCATGGGAGCTGTAACCACCAGAAGTGCCATAGGGATGGACTCATGCGAACCCTTTGGAGTGTATAATATGCAACATGTTGCTTCAGATGCTGGATGTGTAAATACAGCACACAATGTTAGCCCTGCTGGATTTTGGACTTGCTTTGCTCTCAATGCTCTGTATCCTCCTGTTTGTGCCTTTTGGAATGGTAATGTTTATTTTTTGCCTTTAAATGTTGGAAGTGTTTAATTTTCATTTGTGCAAGGGCAAAATGTTATGGTTCTAACGTAATATAATGTCTTTGTGTCTGGAAACTGGTTTAAAGAACTGTGTCTGGTTGCCAGGTTGACAAGGGGTGGATTGTTATGGTTTATACATTGTGTCAACTTGGGGAGTCTAGAGGTTTGGTTGAGTGACTCTTCAGGAAGCCAAGGTGCTTACTTTATACACATCCTGAGCCTGTGGAAGAGGAGGGCATGGAGACTGTGTAAGCTACACACCCCCTGGGTGGGGGTAGGCTGTTTACAAGGTAAGGGAGAAAAAGAGGCTGCTTGCAGCCATTCCTCCCTTTTTCTGGTTGGTTTTGCTGTGCTATGCTGCCATGAACGCTTGCCCTCTGCCATGTGCCACTCTGCCTCGGAACCAGCCAAGTATGGACTGAAACCTCCACAAACTGTAAGCTAGATAAACCTTTCTTTCCTTCAGTTTGGGTGTTTGGTATTTTATCTCAGCAATGAGAGAAAAGTAACCAAGACAGTATTATAATACCTGAAAATTAAACTCCATTACCAAAGTAAAGCTGTTCTTAACAGCCGAGAATGAGCAGAAAGCTATAGGATCTGCCTGAGATGCTTTCCTGGTTTGTAAAAGCAATTAAAGATCATATCTGTTTGTCATTCTGAAGTGAACTATAGTTAGTAGAACATACAGGAACTTTTGATTAAAAAAATACCCATTTATTCTTCAGGGAAATCCTTAGAACTGTTAGTTTCTGTACAGACTATTCTGCCCATGATATAGTCTTAGCTAAGGTTTCTATTAACAACTCCTGAGCCTCAGTTACCAAGGGCTGAACATTCACAGTCATTGCTTTCTAACCCCGAGAATGAATGATGATCTATAAATCATTTTTAACTCCTGAAAGCTAAGGTTGCCTGTCTTCTTCCTCATGCCTGTCCTTTCCACTAGAAAGGGAGAGTGGTATATATGCCTTGGCAATTGAAGAGGACTGCATATCACCTGGATGTTACTGTTCTCTTTTGCTTAAGATGTGGACTGAAAATATATTCCTAATTTATGTACCAAAGCACAATAAATAAATAATCATCCTTCCCAGTACTAACAGCTTCCACGGTCAATATCATGTGCAAGTTAAGCTTGCAGCTAAATTGGGGCTTCACATATGATTATTTTGTGAAATAGAATTCTCTACCCCAGTTCTATTTCCTTTTCTTGAACTTACGGAATTACGTGCAGGCCCATTCTTTAGTTCTCAAACATCTGGAGTTTTTTTGAGAAGCAACAACTAATGCAATACCAGGTCCTTCCCTACTTCTCCCTGCCTTTGAAAAGATAAGCTTTTATTTTTGATTCAAAGAAAACAACTTTTTCTGTCTACTTCTGTTCCAGTTCCTCAAATACACAAACACATTTTCAGAGCATTCCCAAGTTTCTCTGACTCTACATGAAAGATTTTGCATATAGATGTATACTGGCAATACTAATCTCCTATTGAATTCTCAGAAAAATAAATCAATTCTAGCTTTTAATAGTTTCATGGCAGAATTGAAAGACAAGGTTATTCTTGAAAAGACATCTCTTGGATCTTTCTGGAGATGTTTGAATTCCCATTCAAAATTGTGACACAGTAAAGATTTGTGTCTCTGTGTGACTTTCATATTATAATACCATTGTGATCCAGGACCCAGTAGCCTTGAGTTATCTGCCCTCCACCTTTCATTTCATCTCTTTCATCCAAGTATTTAGGTGGAGAATATCAGTATACTGTCTCTACGCTAGAATGTAAAGTTTTGGTAGTCAAAAGTGTGCTTTTGATATTCAGCGATGCCACATGTGTTTTTGACCTTTCCTAATTCTAAAAGTATCACACTCTTGTGCTTCTTATTCATCATTAAGAAAGTTTTGCATTGCTGTCATGTGTCCTTATCTTCTTCCACTTGAACTTGGTCTTTACTTGAGGTTTATATCTAATTTTTTTGATCTCCACTCTGTTCCCTGCAAGCTAAGTACATTTTCCATACTTTGCTGGAGCAATCGCTTTAACTCCATTCAGTCTTTGCTTCAAGGCTCAGTGGAATATCAACTCCTCTGTGAAGCCTTCCTGGACTTCCTCAGCACGATGTAGTTCTTCCTTTCCATGCCTTTTGTGGCACTCAGTGTCATCACTTACATAGTACTCACCTCCAAGTGCTTGGGCAAGGACGTCTTGTTAATGTCCTTTTTATAAATATTGACTGTGCTTCCCCAGATCAAATATTGTGACACCTGGCCAGACATCTTCTAATTTGTGAGAGTCTTTATGTAAATTATTTTATACCTTTATGAAATTCAATCACTTTTATTACACTGTGAGCCTGAGAGTTGCCCAAGGATGAGGTTATTGTGTTCAGTTATCTACCTGCTTGTCACACTGATGGTTTCTATCTACTTGCCTGTTATTGAAATGGACAAAAATCTGTGCGAGGCACTCATGATTATAGTGCTGATGTTCCTTGGAGAGCCCAAGATCAGAAGCAAGAAAGACTTTGACTATTTCAGCTGGACATGAAGGAACATTGGGTTTTACCAAAAGAAAGAAAAAAATTGGAATCTTTGTCTTCTCCAGAACTCCAATCTCTCTCCACCAAATAATATTTAATAAGCACTAACATTGCTTCTTGTTAGGTGCTGCATTTTCTGTGCTTCTAGTTTGGATTGCTATCTCTCTTTTGACTCCTTTTTATCTTAAGTGCATGAATACCCTGTCCTGGGAGCAATTTTGTTTCTTTCAGAAGCCTTTGTGTGTATCAGATTTCATTTTTTATGCCTCAATGTTTAATATTACTCAAAGCTTTTGCCTTTTTAAAACTGGTATGAGAAAATATGTTCACTTAATAAGCCACATATTAAAAAGTGACTGCCTTTTTTAAAGAAAAGCAGAAAAGTCCTGCAACAATATATCTTATCCATACTGTGTAATAAGGATTCCTCCAGAAATTTCGGAGTATGTCCTTAGCTTACTGGTTACACTGAAAAATCTAGGAAAGCAGGTATGTGGTAGTCTTTTGTACTATGTATTTATTTTCCCATGAGAGAAGTTGTTTGTTTGTTTGTTTTTTGTGGTACTGGGGATCGAACTCAGGACCCTGCGCTTGCTAGGCAAGCGCTTATTCCACTGAGCTATATCCCCAGCCCTCCCATGAGAGAAGTTGTGACAGCAGATATTTATAGAATGGGTGGTCAGCTGTATGAACAGGTGGCTGAATAATGAGTGGATTTTATGACTCCCCCTGAAGCTTGCTTTCAGGTTACCATAAGAAGAGACATTTTCAGGGTTGGTGCTCACCACTCGGTCGTAGCTCTTTCCTTACTTAATTTTTTTATATTAAAGATAGAAGAACAAAAACACATTAACAAACAAAATAAATAAATAAAACAACATCCAAACAATCGAAGCAATACAGAATTTCAGGCAAAGTGATAGGAAATTAACAATGTTTGTTGTATTACATATTGTTGTCTTCAAATTTGTTACTCAGACAAATATAGGCATGTAAGATCGATCAAACAATTAAACATTAACTGTTCCTTTCAATAAAGCAATAGAAATCAGTAATACAACTCTCTTAGCTATCCTGTATGTGTGTGTGTGTGCATATGTGTGTGTATATTCCCTCGCTTCTTTCTTTTTCTCTTTCCCTCATCCCAGTTCTTTCCTTTGGAGAAGTTTCCTTCCCTTTCACACAATCTCTTATATCTTCCAGATTTTATTTACTCTTTCAGGTTTTTACACTAGTGAGACAGTATGGTATTTATACATGTGGGTCTGATTTATTTCACTTATGAGTATGGACTCTAGCGGCGTCCATTTACATATGAAAACCTCAAGTTATCTTTCTTTATAGCTGAGTAATATTCTATTTTGTAAAAATGCCACATCTTTTTTATTCATTCCTCACTTGATGGGCATTTGGGTTGCTTCCACTATTTAGCTATTACAAATTGTGCAGCTATAAACATGGGTGCATGTATATCACTCTGGTATGATGTTTGTAGTTCTTCTGGAAAAATACCCAAAAGGGAAATGGGTTGAATACGACCTCTAGTCCTAGTTTAATGAGGAATCTCCAGACTTATCATCAGTTTACACTTCCACCAACAGTGGAGAAGAGTTTCTTTTTTCCCACAGCCTCATCAGCATTAGTTATTGGTTGATTTCTTGATGATAGCCATTCTTGCTGGGGTGAGATGGAATCTCAGTGTTGTTTTAATTTGCATTTCTCAAATGACTAATGATGTTGAACATTTTTTTCATGTATTTATTTACCATTTGTATTTCTTTATCTGAGAAGTGTGTATACATCTCAGATGCCCATTTTTGGACTCGGTCTTTGAATTTGGGGGTTATTTATTGTTATCTCAGCTCTTTCCTGAAGGAGCTAAGTTATTAGAGAGAGACGTTGGCCTCTTGTCCTATTTTCCTTAGTAGGTTACAGGGAGTCAAAAGTAGACCTTACGGAAGTGGGTCTTTTTTTTTTTTTTGGTACAGTGACTGACTTGGTAGGTTTCTATAGATATTTCACATATAGAGTGTCACATCCAGTAGTTTTAGCTCTGTGTTCAGATGATCTTGGATGGGATGGGTGCAAGTACCTGCACACTGCAATAAACCACACCAAGCTTCTTTTTCAGATTTGCAAGTCTGACAAGTGGTGACTCAGACTGGGATCAGGAGAGCTGAAAGTTATGTCTGGCACCGTGGTGCTACCTTTGCTTTCAGACCTGTAGGTAAACAGGGCTTTCATTTATTTGTTTCATTTTTAAATGTTTTTTTATTTGCTACTAAATCTCTCCCAGTCTAGATCTAGATGTAAGTGAGGTCCTTAGAGCTTGCGAGCTACAGGCACTAACTTCTAGGGGAGAAATTGTCCCACTCATAGCAAGTGGCCTTTGCTATCTCTAGAATCAGCAGTGCCAGTGGAAGGGCTTTCAGAAGTGAGAAGCATGCCTTGCCTTCGTGGTCACCATGCTCTGCATTGTTGCTTGACTGTGTCACCTCCAAGCCGAGGAGACCTGGGGTCTGTGAAAGCAGAGCTGCCACAATTCACAAGGGCTGGAGTGAGAAGGAAGCAAATTAAAATGTCACAGATTTCAAGAGGAAACTTTTATAATAGCTATGTTTAAAAAGTACTTTGATATTGAGAATCCTGAGAGTGCAGAGAGAATTAGCAAGGTATCTGACTTAAGGAACTTGAACTTAAGGGCGCACAATCCAGGGCAAGGAGTAATGAAGTCTGAAATACTGTTTCCTCTGTATCTCTGCTACATTCTTCCTGTGTCTTTTGGGTCATGTTCTTTCTTCCTCTTGGGAAAGTTTGTGATGCTAATCCATAGGTTCTAAAACACAGAGAAAAATGTACTAAATCTAAAACTGAAAGAATGTGATTGCATAATACCCTTATTGTTAATATTGTTCTTTGGGTCATCTATTGACACTGTTATTCATGTCCCAAATATTCACTGCCTGCTTACTGTCTTCCAGACACTAATAAGACAGACTTGAAGACTATTGAATTTTCAGGCTTTTGGGAGCATTCTTGCTTATAGGGAAAATGAACCATGGATCAATGGATGCAGTACTCGATAATAGTGTGGCAATAATGCTATGAAGAAAAGGAAAGCAGACTAGTAAAAATGGTTTTTTTGGTATCGGTCTGGCTGACTTTGTGTCCTCAGTAAGGTGGGAGTGACAAAGGAAGTTTCCAGGTTGAGTTTAAGGTTAGCACAGTTTTCTACCCAATATTTCAGCCCTGTTCCTCCCACCCTCTCCCTTACCCTAGGTCCTCTAAGACCTGATCCCTAATATTCTGCAATGTAATCAAGCCTCCTTTCTTCCATTGGCCACCTCCCTACATTCCTTTACCTGAATAAGTTCCTTTACCCTACTTGATGTTCTCAACTTCAAAATGGTGTAGAAATCCCTCTTCTGCTGAAGTCTCTTCATTCATTCTTCCTGTGGACTTATCCCTTTTAAAACCCTTCACTAACAAGTGTAGTTTTCTCACCAGGAAGCTGGGTCCTAACATCACAAAAACAGTCAATGGTCCTCACTTCTTTGTGTCTTGAGCAATGAAATTCAGACAAGACATACAGGCAGTCACATAGAGTATGGGTAGTTTATTGCAAAATGATAGATTTTTCAAGTGATAGAGAGAACACACCTTCAAATGCCAGGACAGGAAAGGCCTAGTGGAAGTTGTATCGAATTTGGTCTCTGGTTACCTGAACACGACTAAATTGGTCTTTCAAGCAATCTCATCACCTCTTCCTTTGAGGTGATTTTTGTTTAATAATAAAAATGTGCTGCTTTGACCAACTTTTGAGGCTAAGAAGTTATTCAAAGAATAACTAAAGAATAACTATGAAGTTATTTGAAACTATAAGCTTGTTTGTATTTTATCTGTAGCTGGTGATTAAGAAAATGAAGGAAAAAGAAGAAAAAAATCACATCCTCTTTGCTTTTCACATAGTCCTTATCTTCCTGTCTCTAAGCCTGCTAGTGTCTAATTGTCTTCCTAAGAGTTGGCTGTGGGCATAGAGTAGAGACAAAGATATGAACATAATCTGCCATATTTTGAACACACCCATTTAATCTGCCCCAAAGAGAAAGTAAACTGCTATTGCTGGGTTTTCTCTGTGGACTTTGGACATTTTAAAATCTTGGTAATTTTTAAATTGCTTACCAATAAAATGGCGCAGCAACAGCATATATTGTCATAAATCCGTTTTCTCTTACTCCAAGGGACTGTCCTTCCTTTCTATCAGTTCTACTGACAGACTTGAAAAAGTTGGTAGTTTTCAGTATGTTCAGATTTTTGTCAGCCTCTCACCTCCTTGCATCTTTCAGCTCCTGGCATCTTGAGACAGGGTGAAGACTACTTTCACGCAGCTTCCCCTGGCCATGGGCAGCAGCACGAAGTGTCTTCTTTCAGCTCCTGTCATTGGTATTAAATGCTAAGGTGTCTAAGAATATTTTACCACATAGAAACTGTCTTATTTGTCAGTATATTTTTTTTCCTAGCTAGACTATGATATTCTGGAAGGAAAATATTTATTTTATAGCTTCCCAGGTTTCCTTAGATTAATGTAGACTTGAGAACCCTCTATAAATAGTACTCTTAGATTTCATTTATTTATCACAACTCTCTTATGAGGTTATAGTTTCTAAGGTTTGTTGGAAAACAATCTAAGGCATAGAGGTTAAAATGTTACCTGTGGTCGCACCTTTTGATATAACACTAGTTTTTGAATTCATGTCTGTCTGATTATGAGACTGAGATGCGGGTCTTTCAGCTGACCTACATGGACCTCATTGCTTTGTCTCCATGAACACTAAGTGTGTGCATAATGACTGAGTGAATTAATGTATCAGTTTTATAGATGTAGCTGGATATGGCACAACTATGTGTATTTATTTCTGTATTCTCTGTAAAATGAGGATCATGACGGGAATGTGATCTAAGGATAAAATAATCCAATAGAATAATTTGGCAACCAAAAGGAAGCTGAGTTCATTACTAAAACTCTCTCCTATCATTTCTCTCTGAAGTTCCAAATGTTCCAAGAGCCTGGTCCATTACAGATGGAACATTTTTACTACCAAGGAAGAAATAATCATTGACATTTTATGAGGGTTGGCTCCTTTCTATTTAATACTGTAGTGTTAAAATGTGTTTGCTAAATTCAGGAGGCTCAATTCCTTTCTTTTAAATGATGCTTTATAATCAATGTCTTCTTTATAGGGACTCATGAGTGTGTTTTATTTTTATTTTTTATGCTGGATATTGAACCCAGGGCCTTGTGCATGTGACACAAGAGTGCTACATCCCCAGCCTATCACTGTGTTTTATAACTGCACGGACCAAGCATAGAAGAGCTTGTGCGAGCTTCTAGGAGAGATAACTAAGCAGTAACCTTTAACATTCTGTAGCTTTTCTGCAAAAAGTTTTTACTTTTGGTCTCCTTATATCTTATTTATTTTTAAAAAGGCAGAAATTTTCTTTTTTAAGGATAATACATACTTTCTATAATAATTTGAAAAATATAGAAAAAGTATGATGAAAAAGAAAATAGTGAGACGAAATCTCATCATCTAGACAGAACTGCTAACATTTTTGGCATATTTCATATCATATTTTACTTGCTTACTTTTGCATAAGATTTGTTTCTGATACCTTAATTCTGTAATCTATAGAACTTTTGTGATAGTTTTGTATGGCAAAGATAAACATTTCTTCATGCATTAAAATACTTATACAAATACTGTCTGCTTAATGGATGAAGAGTTAATTGACAGAGACTAGTGATCTCAGAGTTAAGCAAGAGAACTAACTGGGGAGATTAAAGCAGCTAAAAATTACAGGGAAGAGTTGAAGAGAAGAGAAACATGAACAAAGAACAAGTGCTGCAGCTTTGTGGGACCATCCCACTGACTCTTCAACTGAGTGATAATCAGTTTATGTGAGTGGAGAAGGAACCACTCACACAGAGAAGAGCGATCAATCGCCAGAGTTCACACGGACCTGGGAACAGTTCTGCTTCCTGTCAGGAATAATATAAAACCTTATAGCCCATGGATGTCCTCTAGATTTCTTAGAAGAGCATTGACTCTGCAGTAGCTCTAAAGCAAAGGTTGCTTCGATTTTACTTAACCAAGCTTGAAAGGGAGACCCTAAGGGGTTAAACAATTTCCAGACAGTGTAAATGCACATAGGAACTAAAATACCAAAGAATATTCATAGGAACATAAAATATCTACCACTCAATAAGGTGACGTTCAATGTGTTGTTCAATCAATACTACAATGAAATATTACTATGTATGAATTAAATATTATTATGGGTATAAAATATGAACGTATTAGTAACTAAGGTAAATATAAATTGAACCTAACTGTTCCACAAGTGAAGAAAATATAATAAATAGCCAAAGATCTATTATATCCACATTACACATGTTTAAGAGGCCAGACAGAGGTAAGTTATACTGGAGCATAGAAGAAAGTAAAAAGATAAAACCAAACTGCCACAAACAAAAACTATAATGTTTGAGCCAAACACATATTGTACAGAATTAATAGTAAATTATACACTGTAGAAGGAAAGACTAGTGAACTTCAGAACACACATGACAATAGTAGCACAAAGGTAGCAATGGAAAAAGTGTAAACACACCGGTGTGAGGTTTTACACTGTGCATATGGTGGTACGATACTCCTTTCTGGTACGCTGAGACTAAGGACCACTTCACCCTTGTAAGACAGGAAACATATCCTTTCCTTCTTCATCATAGGTTCATGGCTGAGACTTCCAGAATAAAAGACAGCTTAATAAGAGAAAAACATACATGTTTATTTAGTAAGTTTCATGTGGAAAGGCAGACTTCAAAAGGAGAGAAAACCCAACAGAAAAAAACTTGAGTATTTCTACAGGAGGTTTGATGAAGAGTGTTTAGTTATGGAAAAATACGATAGGACAAAGGGAGTACATCTAGTGGTGATACAGTGGGGGAAACCTAGCAATGCTTATGTTTTTCAGGTTCGTCTCTGGACCCTTTATCTTTGGAGATAAAGATATTCCTTTCCTCTGGAATAGGAAGAGAACATCTCATATCATATTATTATGAAGAAGGTCAAAAACTTTCTAAGTTTTGTGACCTAAAAGTGGAGACAGATAGGATGTGGGGAGAGCGATGTTCTTGCTTCTACAGTTTTCTCAAATTTTTATAGTGAAAATATTTAGTGTACCAAGGTGCCATATTTGGGGGTAGTAGGTTTTAAGACCTATTTCCTAAAGCAGCCACTTAATATAGCACCACAAAGAATCACAGATAATAAGCCATAAGAGGTGAAAGAGTAGAATCATTTGATGAGATAATTTGTCCAAGCAAGTCTGAAAAACTAACAGGTAGAATATGAAGCAATGAGCCAAATACACATCAAGTAGTGAAAAGTTAGGCTAAGATCTAGTCAGGTAGATAATCATGTTAAGTGTAAATGACCTAAGCACTTCAAAGGCAGATAGTATCAAATTTGATTTAAAAATAAGTTTGAACTTTTTTGTCTCTAAGAATCCCACTTTGAGCATAAGCATATAAATAGGTTAAAGAAAAAAGGATAGAAAAGTTGTATTAAACCAAACAAAAGCTGGAGTGACTACATTAACATTGAATTAATCAGATTTGAGCACAAAGAATGTTACCAGAACAAAGAATGCCATTTCACCAAAAATAGAGGTAAATTATCTCTTTATCTAGATAACATAGCAAACTTAAACATTTCTCTAATGTTAGAACTTCAAAATACTTCTGTAACTGCAGTAAAAATAGACAAATCCACTATTCCAGTGTTATTTCAGCACCTTTTCCTCAATTACTGATAGACCAAGCAGCTAAAAAAATAGCAAGTATATAGAAGAACTCCACTACCCTATCAATTTTGAAATAATTGTTACTTCTATAACACTCTACCTAATTAAAGCAGAATAAATTTTCTCTTCAAGTACACACAGGATGTTTAAAAAGATAAATCATATTCTAGACTAGGGTTGGATCTTACAAACTTAAAAGAGTTCACTGAATACAAAGTATATTGTCTAGCTAATAGAATTAAATTTAAAATCAATAGTAAAACTATCTGGGAAAATATTTAGAAACTAAATATCACACTTCAAAGTGACTCTGGATTAAATAAGAGATCAAAAAGGAAACTGGAAAATGTTTCAAATTGAATTAAAATAAATAAAGATACTCCCAAAGTTTTAGATAGTGAGGGCAGTATCTAAAAGAAAAACGTATAGCATTCTAAATTTGTATTGAAAACACAGAAAGCTCTGAAATAAACTGCTATATTTCACTTGCTTCCCCCAGAAACTAAAAAATGAAGAGCAAATAAAGCCTAAAATAAGCAGAAGAAAATAATGAAAGAGCACAGTTGAAGTCAAGGAACTAGAAAACAGAAAAACAATAGGGGAAATTAGCAACAGAAAATCTTGTTCTGTGAGAACAGTAAAATTGATAATCCTGGCAAGAAAGATCTGGAATTTATAAAGAGAAAATAATAATTTTAATAACATACATTCACTAAATAACAGAAAACAGAAATGAGAGAAGTGAGATTATAAACTTTATAGACACTAAAACATTTTTAATAATGTTACAACATAATTTTATAAACAAATCATGTCAATAAATTTGACAACTTAGATTACTTAAAGAGCTTATTTGCAGGACAATCTAAATTCACTCAAGAAGAAACTGACAACCTTAATAGGCTTATATTTATTTAAAAATTTAAATTTATAATTAGAAACTCTCCTATAAGAATATTAAAGCTGTAATTGCTTCCCTAAAAATTCTACCAAAAATTTAAGAAAGAAGTGGCTCTGATTCTGCACCAATTTTTGTAGGCTATAGAGGAGGAGGGAATAGTTTTTAACTTTCTTTGAGACCAGCATTACTTTAGTACCGTACCCAAAGACATTCCAAGAGAATAAAGCCAGAGAAAGGCAATAGACAATTAGAAATTGAAAGTTTTAAAATACCATTTATGACATAAGAAATAAGAATTACAAAGTCCTTAGGCAAGAATCTGGAAAAAGTGGTGCAAAATATTAACATTAAAAACTACAAAACATTGCTATATGAAATCAATGAGAGTGAAAATAAATGAATACACCTTATTTGTGAAGAAGATTCAATACTATGAATATATCAGTTCTGCCCCAGTTGTATAGTAGATTCAACACAATTGCAATCAATATTCCAGAAGGCTCGTAAAATAATAAATACATTTATATGAATATACAAAGAGTTTATGAGAAATGAACAATCTTAAAAAAATGTTGGAAGATGTACACTTGCCCTCAGGGCTGATTATAAAGTTACAGTAGTTGAGAAGATTTGAGATGAACATAATGATGGATAAAGAAAGCCAATTTCTAGGTCATAAGAGTTGTTTTCTAAAAGAAAGTGGCAGGTGCTTATTAACTTTTCCCTGTCCCTTGGGGTGCCTCAAGCAATGATTCCCAAAGAACCACTGGTATCATTAGCATCCCCTGGAAGCGTTAAGGGAGCTAATTATTGAGGCCAGCCCAGACAGACTGAACCAGAATTCAGTGGAGGAGGCCCAGGAGCCTGCATTTTCTGAAGATTTCCCAGTAATAATGACACATATTAAAGTTCGGGAAGCATTGGCTTGGTTTCCTCCTGCTAGAAATCCTCTAGAATTCGGTAGACAAGTGAAGAGGATTAAAGACAAGATTCAGCACCACAGAATAAAAATAAAAATTGATGGCCTTTGTCCATGAAATCCATTAAAATATACTCTCAATACTGCAAAGCTGAGCTAATGAATAAAAAATAAGTTAATTCCATATTCAGCCATCAGACTATTGTTGATAATTTTACTTCAGAGTGAGCAAATGGATTTACCAAATACAGACAATTGACACAAAAGTTTGATTTTTGGAACTAACCTACCATAAACAGATGGTTCAGTGGAATGTAGAGGTTGTGAAAGGAGATCTAGGAATCTTAAATCTTGCACTAATCTTTTTAGATTTCCCTCTCTCTTTCTGTCTGCGGCCCCTCACCCCATATAATAAGTCTATGCACACATGAAACATCTAAGCACCCATGCACTCGCAGTAAGATTTTGTGATTCATGTAACAGGAAATCTTACTGTGGGACTAAATGGGTTTGATGCCTGTGTGGTAAGATGGTGTTGAAGAACCATGGGTGAAGTTCTATGCTAACTGGATATGAGAACTAGGTTCCTGGGAACACTTGGGTGAGCAGGAGTCTGAGCAACTTCTGTGGCTACCATCAGGATTCTAATCCCACCTCAAATCATCTGAAAAAGGTACTATGCTGAGCTAGGAGATGGGCTTACTGTAATCTTTCTGAAATTAGGAAAGAACTAAACTCAACAATCAAAGTAACTCTATTCCATGTCTGGGAAAGGGAGGCATAACGAGGAATTTAAAAGTAATGAGCACTTGCTCATTTTTCTCCTTTGGAGGGGTCACTCATCAATATCAGCTTTATCTTTTTTCTACCAGATTCTCAAGACACTGGGTTTAAATCTTAGGCCACTGTGTTTCCCTGCAGGATATGAGAGTTACACGTATAGTCTTAACACTGTGGAATTTAATCAAGATAAAACTGATTACTGTCAACTGAAAAGAAAACAAAATCACTTCTACTCGGCGCAGAATATATTGGTAAGGGCAAAGTCTGACTTTTAGGCTTTGGCAGACTGTCAGGCTCTTACTAAATGGTTTCCATCCCTACCACTGTTTTTTTCTTTGCCACAGAATCAGGATAATTTGTTTTCTGACTGTCAAAGTACTGCCAAGAAAAGAAATTCTAAAGCTATATAAAGGAGAGCACATGAATTTCTCATTTCAGGCATCACTGACTATTGTTTCTTGCTTTGTATGGAACAGACTTTATAATCTTTGTGGCACTGGAACACCAAGGGCTGCTAGTCTCTTGTCTCTTGATTAACTTATGCCTGGGCTTCAACTGTTCCTCCAATGGTTAATAAGAAAAAAATGGAGAGTGAAGCTGTTTATTGTCTCAGGAAGCTTAAGGCATTCAAATTTGACTGCTTTTACTTTTAACATTGATTTACATTATAAATAGGCATGGGTAGGAGAGAAGCTAAGACTACAGAGAGAGAATTTAGGCTAATATTTTATTCCTAGTCTTTATCTTTTGGTGAAATGGTTCTTAATATCTTCTCAGACTAAGCATTTTGACGAATTTCCTACTGGAAGAGTAAACGGTGTCAAGGTAAGACTCAGAATAGATCAATCTTCCCAGAATTTTAGATGAAAGGTGAAAAACATTTGTGTCTAGAAAGGTGTTAAAACATTTGAACAGTAATTGTAGATTATTACAAATTTTTTTGCTTTGTACTAGACACTGTACTCTGTTTATTACATGCATTTGTTATTATATGTAATTTTTATAGCAGACTTGTGTGATGGTTGTTATTGCTTGCTTTTACTAAGGCATGAGGAGTTTCAATAAATTAAGCAAAATGTAGATGGCACAATATTGTGGTGGGACAAAATTCACAAAAGGCTGACTCAAACACATAGGCTGTTTCTGTCAGAGTTACAAACAGCCTGAAAGCTCTGAGCTAGTTTCTTTGTTTTATTGTGTGTGTGTGTGTGTGTGTGTGTGTGTGTAAGGGGCCCCATGGTATAAATTCAATATTCTTATCTTAGAAATTCAGATGAAATTTAGAAACTTATTCGTATTCCTTAGTACTAGGCCAGTAATGGAAATCCTGTTCTTTGTGGATGTTTTAGCTACTTTCTCATTGCTGGGACAAAACAGGCAGTACCTGCAATTTAAAAAGAGGAGAGATTTATCTTGGAACACCATTTCATCAGTCTCAGTTCTTGCATGGTTGGTGGGAGAGCGGAAGGGTCTGGGTAGAGGAAAACTTCTCACATCATGGTGGCCAGGAAGCAGACAGAGAGAAGGGAGGTGCTGGGGAGGACATATGCCCTTCTAGGTCATGTGCTTGGCAACACAGCTCTAATCAGGCCCCACTTTCTAATGGCAAATCAGCAGTAGCATCCCCATAATTTACTCACTTTCCACAAGCCCTGCCCCTGAGCGCAGAAGGCTTCTGGGGAGACACCCCAGAACTAACCCATAGCATTCTAATCCCACAAAAGTCATATGCACATTTTTCTTCATGCAAAATGCGTTCAGTTCATCTCTTACATCACTAAAACCTTAATGGTTCAAGTCCAACTCCCAATTCTCTGGGACTCAAGTGAAACTCTACTGCAAGCTCCTAAAAAGGAACAAGAAAAGAAAACGTTGAACACTGCTGTTCCACAGAGTGGTACAGAGTAAGCACTCCCATTGCAAAAGGGGGGAGTAGGGGATAGAAAAGAATGGGACCAAGGCAAGACCAAAACCCAGCAGGGCAGACATTAAATCTCATAGTTCAGCACCGGGGGCAGGTTGTGCTAATGAGATATGAACTCCAGATGGGTTGTGTTGCTCTGACCCTACAGCATTGCTGGTTGCATCTACCATAACCTCTCTCAGGGTGTCTTCATTCAATGCTACCCTCAGACATTCCACGTTCTTGGCTTCTCTAGCTTCTTAGGCTCTCTACTGAACTACTGGCTTCACTTCACGTTGCCCTCTCAGGGGCAAACTCTCTGGATTCCAAGGCCTTCTGAAATTTTGGTGGAAACCTACCTGACCCCACAACTCTCAAACTCTTCAAGCTCATAAAATCAACATCATGTGGATGATGCTAAAGTCTGTTGCCCATTTACACAATAGCTAGGTTGCCTTGAATTAGGACTACAGTGGCTTCTGAGTGAAACAAATCCCAGGAATCAATTGCCTAGGTAGTATCTTTTCAGAAGTGTACTCCAACACTCTCTTCGTAAAGCATTCTTTTGCTTTTGCAACTTTGAACATGCAAAGTGTGGGACCTGGCTAGTTCCCACATTTCCCTCAAAATTTATGCAAAGTACTTGGCTCCTTTTTAATCTTTTCAGCAAATTTGCTCTGTAAGGCACTGACTTTGCAGGTGCTTCCTTCTTGGGGAAAGTGAAAACTATTAAAATGGTCTTTTTTTCCTTCTGGATTTCAATATAAACCTATCTAATAGTTGCCAGCAGTTTCCATATGCAAGCCTGAAATTTGTTCTCTGCTCTTAACTTCAGTCTCCTACAGAGTTTCAAGACATAGGTTAAATGTATAAAAGTTATCTGCCAGACCATAAAACACATGGTTACTGGTCCAACTGTCAATGGAATCCTTTAACATAACTGAAGCCTCTTGAGCCTAGTCTCTGCAACCTGCATTTCTATCAGCATTCTGGTCTTCTGAGTTCTGCCAAGAATCTCACATCAAACTTGGCTCACAACATTTCAGGGCTTCTGCAGCTAGAATCTTCAAAACTTCACTAATTCTTTCCACAAACCTGGTCCTAAGACTGCTAAACCACATGGTCAGGTAAATTATAGCAACCTTACTCCTGGTACCAAATCTTGCCTTAGTCACTTTTCTCATTTCATCATTGGAACAAGATATCTAATGCTTGCAATTTAGCCACTTACCAATCCAATTATTTAAATACAAGGTAACCAAGAACTGCATATTTTTATTAATTTATATAAGGTAATATAACAGAAAATATAAAACCAATCTTATCAAATTTATTCCATACAAGAGTTGACTGGTTGAAATGGCACTTGCCTGAGCAGCACTTCACATAGTGTATAAACAAATATGCTGCCTGAGTGCTGTTTAGGGTAAACTATTAAGTGGTTAACACAGGAGAGGTTTATTCTAGCTCATGTTATAGAAGTTTCAGTCCAGATTCAGCAGGCTTAAACCCATAAATCTCATGGTGGAAGAGCCTGAGCAGAGGAAAGATTCTCATATCTTGGCAGCTAGATAGCAGAGAAAGAAAAAAGGAGCAAGGACGGAGATATATTGTAAGGTCCCCTTTGACCCAGCCCTTCCAACTAGTCCCTATCTCCTCACAGCAAGTCAGCTATATTAGCTTTTTGATTCAATCACACTCCAAAAGCTACACCTATGAGTGCATATGATCTTTATGAAATACTCTTGATTTAAACAATAACAATGGTCATAAACTTGAAAATTGGGATTAAATCCAAGGAAATCAGTTAGTGCGATGTTTATTTATATTGGTTAATCTTAGTCCTACTTAAAAATTTTTTTTCTTTTAAAGAGAAAAGAAAAACAAAAAAACAAAATTCCAAAACAATATGAAAGGAGGGTAACAATTGTTAATACATTGTGTATTGTTATCTTCAAATTAGTAACTCAGAGTACAAGCTATCAGGATTTAATACTCCAAACAATATTAGCACAAGCCTATCTTGTGTGGTACACTAATTTCAGTGAACTGAGAGATATTAATGGTATAAATATTTTAGCTATAGGCTTTTGCTTTTCCCTTCCTTATTTTTTCCATTCCTCCAACCCCAGTTTCTCTTTCCTTTTGAAGTTTCTTCCCATTTTACAATACTTGTACATTTTGGACCTTATTTACTCTTTCAGCTTCTCAGTGTGATGTTTGCACACGTGAATCTGATTTATTTCACTTATGAGTATGGGCTCAGGTTGCATCCATTTACCCCTGTGGAAGTCCCCAGTCTATCCCCTTTATGACTGAGTAGTACTCCGCTGTATAAAATATCAGATCTTTTTAATCCATCCCTTGGTTGATGGGCATTTGGATTGTTTCCAAGATCTAGCTATTACAAATTGTGTTGCTATAAACATGGGTGCACATATATCACTGTGGTACACCATTTTTAATTCTTCTGGGAAGATACCCAGAAGGGGAATAGCTGGGTCAAATGGAACCTCCAAACCTAGTTTTTAGAGGGATTCCCACACTGATTTCCACAGTGGTTGAACCAGTCTACACTCCCACAAACAGTGGAGTTGGGTTCATTTTTCTCTACAGCCCCTTCAGGATTTGTTATTGTTGATTTCTTGATAATAGCCACTCTTCGTGGGGTGAGGTAGAATTTCAGTGTTCTTTTAACTTGCACCTCTCCAAAGACGGGTGATGTTGAATATTTTTTCATATGTTTATTTGCTGTTTGTATTTCCTCATCTGAGAAGTGTATATTCATTTCAGATCCCCATTTTTGGATTGGGTCTTTAAATGTGGGGGCCCTGATTTTTTTGACTTCTTTATATCTTGGTCTGAGGAACAGCCAGCAAACATTTTTTCCCACACTGTAGATTGTCTTTTCACTCTGGTGGTGGTTTCTCTTGCTGTGTAAAAGCTTTTTAGTAAGATGAGATCCTAGTTGTTGATTCTTTGTGATAGTTCCTATGTGACTGGGGTTTTATTTATAAAGTCTTTGCCTACATCAACATCTTCAAGAGTTCTACCTATTTTATCTTGCAGCAGATTGAATTTAGTTTAGTGCATGGTGAAAATATGGGTCCAGTTTTTATCTTCACCATGTGCAGAGCCAATTTCTCCAATACCATTTATTAAAGAGGCTAACTTTCTTTCAGTGAATGTGTTTGGCACCTTTGTCAAAGATCTTTGGTTTTTTTTTTTTTTTTTTTTTTTGCTAGTACCATTCTGTTTTTATCACTGTAATTTTAGAGTATAAGTTCAAGTCGGGGCTTGTGATGCTGCCTGCTATGCCTTTGTTGCCCAGTGTTGTTTTTGCTGTAATAGATCTCTTCTAGTTCCATGTGAATTTTAGGGTGGTTTTCTCTGATTCTGTGACATATGCTATTGGAATTTTGATTACATTAAATCTGTGTAACAGTTTTGAAAGTATGGCCATTTTCACTCTATTGGTTCTTCCTCCTCAAGAACAAAGGATATCTATCCATTTTCTGACATCTGCTTTAATCTCCTTTTTCAGAGTACTGCAGGTTTCAATGTAGAGGTCCTTTGCATTCTTTGTCAGACTGATTCCTAGGTATTTCATTTGTTGGGATGCTGTCATGTTGTTTCTCTAATTTCTCCCTTAATGAGTTTATTATTCATGTACATGAAGGCTATGGATTTTTGAGTGTTGACTTTGTATCCAACTATGCTATTGAATTTGTTTATCAAATCTAGCAGCTTTTTGGTAGTGTTGGGGGTCTTCTATATAGAGTATTATTTCATCTTCAAATAATATTAATTTAACTTCTTCCTTTTCTATTGTTATTATTTTTATTCTTTTCTCTTGTCTAATTTCTGTCACTAAAGTTTCTAGGACTGTGTTGAGTAAGAGTGGAGACAGTGAACATCCTTGTCTTGTTCCTTTTAGAGTGAAAGTGTTCAGCTTTTATCTATTTAGTATGATGTTAGCTGTTGGTTTTTCATAGATGGATTTTACCAGAAGGAGATGAAGTCCATTCATTTTTTTTTTTTTTTTGTACCGGGAATCAAACTTGGGACCTTGCACTTGCCAGGCAGGTACTTGTGCTGCTGAGCTATATTCCGGGCCCCTAAGTCCATTCATTCTTATTTTTGGTAGGGTTTTGTTTGTTTGTTTGTTTGTTTGTTTTATCCTGAATGAGTGTTACACTTTGTCAAACTTTTTTTTGCATCTCTTGAGGTGATCACATGATTTTTGTCCTTGTCTCCACTGATAGGGTGTACTACATTTATTGATTTTTGTATCTTGAACCATCCCTGCATTCCTAGGATGAATCTCACTGGGTCACTGTGTGTAATTATCTTGATGATTTGCTGCAGTCTATTTGCCAGTATCTTATTGAAGATTTTTGCATCTATGTTCATTAAGGAGATTGGCCTGTAATTCTCTTGCTTAGTTGGGTCCTTCACCAATTTTGGTATCAGGGTAATGCTTGCTTCCAGGAATGAATTTGGGAATATTGTTTCCCTTTCAATTTCATTAAAGAGTTTGAGAAGTATTAATGTTTAATCTTCTCTAAATTTCTCGTTGAATTCAGTAGTGAATTTGTTAAGGCCTGGGCTTTTCACTGTTGGTAGGGTTTTAGTTATGTCTTTTGTTTCATTGATTGATATTAGTTTATTTAGGATTTTTATATCTTCTTAATTTAGCTTTGGTAATTCATATATATCTAGCAATCTATCCATTTCTTTTTTTTTTTTTTTTTTGCGGTACTGGGGATCGAACTCAGGACCCTGCGCTTGCTAGGCAAGCGCTTATTCCACTGAGCTATATCCCCAGCCCCTATCCATTTCTTCTGTGTTTTCCGTCCTACGAGATTAAAGATTTTCAAAGTAAGTACTGATAATCTTCTGAATTTCCACAGGATCTGTAGTGACTTCACCTATATTATTCCTCAATGCATAAATTTGAGTCTTTTCATTTTTGATAAGATTGTCTAAAGTTTTATCAATTTTATTCAATCTTTCAAAGAACCAACTATTTGGTTCATTGATTCTTTGTATTTTTTTAGTCTCCAATGTTTTAATTTCTGCTCTGATCTTCATAGTTTCTTCCCTCATATTAGCTTTTGGCTTTGTCTGCTTTTCTTTTTCTAGAAATTTGAAGTTCAGTATTAAGTTGCTTATTTGTGCTTGCTCTATTTTTCTGATATGGGTATTCACTGCTACAAATTCCATCTTGGGACTGCTTTCATTGTATCCCATAAGTTTTGGCATGTTGTCATTGTCATTTAATTGTAGAAACTGTCTAATTTCTTCTTTAATTTCATCTGTGACCCATTGATTTTTCAGGAAGGTGCTATTTAATTTCCATGTGCTTATGAGGTTCTTATGGTTTCTTTTACCATTGCTTTCCAATTTCATTAACTATGATTTGCTAATATGCACTGGATAATTTCAATTTCTTTGCATTTACTGAAGCATGTTTAATGGGGTATATGTGGTCTATTTTGGAGAATATCCTTTATTCAGCTGAGAAGAATGTATATTCTGGTGTTGTGGGATGGAACATTCTGTAGACATCTAATAAGTCCATTTATTCAAAAGTTTGGATCAGTTCTATTATTTCATTGATGACTTTTTGTCCAGTTAATCTTGTCTTGTTAGTCTTTTTGTGGCAGTAGGGTATTGAAATCCCCCGACACAATTGTATTAGTGCTTATTAGGTTTTTCATGATCATTAATGTTTATTTGTTTTATGTAGTTCGGTGCACTGGTATTGGTTGCATATATATTTATGATTGCTATTTCTTTCTCTTGGATTGTTCTCTTTACAAGGATATAGTGACCTTCTTTATCTCTCTTAATCAGTCTTGGCATGAAATTCATTTCATCTATAAATAGAATAGCTACTCCAATACTCCTCTTCCATGGAGTATTGTTTTCTATCTTTTGACACTCAGTCTTTGAATTTCTTTTTGAATTAAATGTGTTTCTTGTATGCAGTTTGTTGTTGGATCTTGCTTCTCAATCCATTCTGCTAGTCTGTGCCTTTTGATTGGTAAATTAAGGCCATTTATATCAGTGGTTACAACTGATATGTATTGACTTATCCTTTTCATCTTATTTTCCTATTGTTGGCTTTACTTTTTTATCCCTCCTTTTGTTTAATTGTTTGCCTTGCCTGGTGGATTCCTTCTGTTGGGGTTCAAGGGCTTGTAGTCTTTGTTATCTCTGTCTAGAATAATGTCCTTCAAAACATTTTGGTGTGTTGGTTTGGTGTTCATAAATTTCCTTAGATGTTCTTTGTCATGGAAACATCTTATTTCTCCATCAGTTTTGAAAGATAAGTTTTGCAGGGCACATCAACCTGGGTTGCAGAGTGTTTTCCTTTAGAGCTTGAAATACTTCACTCCAACCTCACCTTGACTTGACATTTTGCTGAGAAGTCAGCTGTGATTCTAATGGGTTTTCCTTTATAAGGGATTTGTTTCGTTTCCCTGACAGCTTTTATATTGTACTCTTGTGTTGAATTTTGACTACGATATGCCTGGCTGTAGATATTTTTGATCATGGCTAATTGGAGTTGTATATGCCTCACTTACATGTATATCAAATTCTTTTTCTCTACCTGGGAAATTTACTGCCATGATGTCTGTGAACAGGTTTTATTAATACCATTTGTGCTATCCCCTGCTTTTTCATTTTCTCCAATCAATCATAATTTCTTCTTTGCATCATTTAGTAGCTGCTATATTGATTTCTTGTGGTCCCTTGCTATTTTTAAGAAATCTTCCTTTTCATGATCATTAACCACCAGCCTTCTTCTGTACCTGAGATCCTGTCCTCATATTGGCTTAATGTGCTGTGAATACTTTCAGTGGACTTTCTGTTTTCCTGGATATCTGCTTGAATCTGCCTTATGGATTGCATTTCTTTCCTATGCTGAGCATTCATGGCTTCCATAATTTTTTTAAACTCCTCTTTTCTTTTTTTGTCTGTATCTGCTGTAGAATCACTAAGCATGGTTTTCATTGTGTATACTATCTCTGTAGTTATCTCAGAAATTATCTCTGATTTGATATTTTCTAGAGCCTCATTTAATTGCTTTGTTGTTACCACCTCAGAGAGGCCAGGTGGTTGGCTTTTGGATTTTCCTTCCTTGCTGCTTCCTGGGTTTGCCTTTGATAAACTGGATGTCTGGGGTTGCATCTTGTTAAAGTATTCTTTTCTCAAGTTTAATTTCTAGGGTGATGTTGGTAAATTGCCTATGGTGAGTTGATTTATTGCTAGTTTTTGAAACTTTTAGGAAATGACTACTTCTAGTCAATCCCAGTCTTCGAATACCAGGTAGATCAGCTGTTTAGAACAATGATGTCACTTTTGGCTATAGTGGTACCAATGACAATAGCATAAAACACAGCCTAGAAAATGACAAACTAAAGTAACCAATAATTTTCCACCTTTAGCCATATGAACTAGATTTTTGGTTATTTATAATAAAATCTAAAACAAAGCAGGAAACTGTGTACAGTATACAAGTCCTTAATATGTCTATTTTGCCCTCAGGGGTTAAAATTTATAATGGGTTACGGAGAAAACAGAGAAGTGGAAGAAGAGGAAGAGATTGGAAGTAAGGCTCCAGGACAAAGAGTAATCACACTAAATTTGGGAAACTGACCAAGAAGATTGGAGGGAAAGTGAGAAGGAAGAGTTAAAAAGAGCTGAGTAGGACCAAAACCACAAAGAATCTAGACCCCATGTCCACAATTATATAAAAGCAAATTCAAACAATGAAGGAGAAAAAAACAAAAACAGAAAACAGCAACAACAACAAAAAAAATGAAAACAAAACTACAAAATAAAACACAAGAGAGAGGAGGAAAAAATAGTCCGCTTCCAGGTTTGTCTCTGCTGTCACTGGTAGACAATGTGTGGAAACAAAGTCCCAATCCTTACTGATTTATCCCAGCAAACCAGCAGTAGCTTTTTGGTGGGATAGTGGTTAGTCTCGGTGAGCCTGTGCTTTCTGGTGGCCTGCAGCATCAGTGTACCTTTTGCTGACTTGAGCCCAGCTGGGAGCTGCTCAATGGCGCCAGCAGAGGCTCTGGGATCTGAGCTCAGCCAGCCTTTCTCCAAAATGAATCCCAGCCAACTGCTCTCTTGCACAGGATTACTGAGCCTCAGCACTCACCGTCAGCTAGTGCTGTCATCCACATTCACTGCTCCCCTCCACTGCTACATCTTTCCATGGAGGATTTTGGGGTCACCAGCAGTTGTTATGTGTCTGCAGGTTTGAGTCACTCCTCTCACACAGTGTGTCCCAACTCAGGGAAATGGCGCCTCCTTCTTGTTTATTGGAGTTTCTCTCTTCACTCTCTGTGGGCTTCAATTCATGCCTGAGGTCCTTCCTGAGTCCAGGGGACCCACATCCCTCTTTCTTGTCTTCCCTACATCGCTATATTCCAGCATCTGGATGGCAACACTCGGAGAGGCTCTTTCTCTGCTATGTACCACTCTACCATCTTGAGACTACTCTGCTTACAGAAATATTTGAAGAAATGTAACAACAACAAAAACCCTGAAACCCCTAAATGGACCTGATCTCTCTCTTTCTATCTCTCTCTCTCTCTCTCTCTCTGCCTCTCTTTTTCTCTCTCTGTCATCTTTTGCCTGTATTTCTTGGATGGAATTTGCTGAGATATGTTGTATCTCATTCCTCATGTGTGTTTCCTCATGTATTTGTTTGATTCCATCAAAGTAACCCTAAAGGCAGGTTTTTGTGTGTGTCTTAACCTCAATCCCCCAGAGAAACAAATGATAAGATATCCAATTATAATATGGAATATGATAAAAATATATAGTGTGATTTAAAAATATACTGTGCATGTTTGAATTAAAAAATTATTACAGTAAAAGACACATTGCCATTAGTCCACCTCAAAATATTCCCCTTTGCTTGAAACAAAATGATGCCATTTTTTATGATATTTTCTGAAGCAGTTCTGGAAGTTCTCTTTTGTGACCAGTTTTGTGGTGTCATAGCTGCCTTGACATCCTTAATCAACTCCAAATGTTTACCTTTCAGGGTTAATCCTTGGGGAAGAGCCAGTAGTTGAACAGTGTCAGATACAGGGAATAAGGTGGATGAGGGTATACTTTGATATTTTTATTTGACAGTTGTAAGTGGTTGATCAACAAGAAGTGAATCAAACATAGGGTGAATGTTTAAATTTTTAAAAAATATTACAGTCAGGTGTGGTGGTGCACACCTGTCATCCCAGCACTTGGGAGGCTGAGGCAGGAGGATCGTGGCGAGTTCAAGGCCAGCCTGGGCTACAAAGTGAGCTCAAGGCCAGCCTGAACTTCAGAGTGAGACCCTGTCTCAAAAAAATTACAGTAAAAGACACATTGCCATGGAGATGTATATGTACCAGTTCCCCAAAATGAAAGCAATCATTATGTATCATAAACATCTACTAATGAAAAGAGAACATAGCCACTAGTCACTATAAAAACTTGCACATAGCCACTAATCACCATCAGAATACTTGAAATACTCCTTGTTTCAAGCAGACTTATATTGTTATCCTTGGCAATTTATCATTTACTGTAACAAGTTTTTTAAATTTAATCACCTTTTATATATAATATTAAGATTTATATGCATACAAATAACATATTATATAAGGAACTGAGCCATGGAGGCAAAGAAATCTCAAAGTCTTTCCTTCAAAGGCCTGAAAACTAGAAGAACCCATGCTATAAGTTCTAGTCAGAGTCTGAAGGCAGGGGAGGATCAATGTCCTACCTCACAGACCATTAGACAGAGAAAACAAATTCTCTCTTCCCAGCCCTTTGTTCTACTCAGGCTGCTGATAGACTGAATGAGGCTCGTCCACACTGGAAGTGGAATCTGGTTTACTCAGTCTACCAAACCAACTGTTAACCTTATTCAGCAGCATCCTCAGGAGCATACCCAGAGTAATGATTAATGAAGTATGTGGACGCCCTGTGGCCCAGTCAAGTGAAAGCATGAAATAAACCTCCACACTCTTAGTAATCGATACCTTCTCTCTAACACGGAGCAAAGGGCCCTGCATAGAGTACAACATATTTACTGATCGACAGCAGGCTGTCCTTAGAATAAAGGTCAGGAGTAGTGATCAATTATTAATACCTCATCCTTTTCCTCCATCTGCCCGCAGCCAGTGCTGATCGAAAACATTGAGGTTGCCTCTTTTTACAACATAACTTTCTCTAGAAAAAGAATTTTGACTTTTCTTGTCTTTTTCTGGCTTAAATCTCACTCAAGTTTTTATTCAGTGCCCGCCGTGCTAAATTACTGAGCCAGACTATGAGAGGAGTTAAAAAGAATAAAATCTACTAAAAAAGATGTGGTTTTTCGTTTTTACCAGTGTTGCCCATACAGAGAAGTTGATGCAGGAACCTAAATTTGGATCTAAGTATGTGGTTTTATTTTAGGTTCACTATGAAGTGAATTGTTTGCATTCATCATTATTTATTTTATAGCAAATATTTGCATCTTTTGGATGAACTTTTGTAGTCAGTATACCTAAGGCAGCACTGGATGTGGAAATAAATGATCAGGATTGAAATCTTATTTATCCTACTGATTGGTTGTACAGTCTTTGGCAGATCTTAAATTTACGTATGTAGTTCCTTTGACAGAACAATGAAGTTGAGTTAGACTCAGGGATACTTTGGTTCCTGAATTTAATTCATTCTGTGATTCTGGAAGATGACTGCGATTGTATTCCTCACACAATCTGGAGTTCAGGAATGGAAGCAAAATTTTGGTCAATGCTTCTCTTTGTGAACTGAATTGTTTATGAAGAGAAGCATTTGTGAGCTGAGGTGTTACTGTACATTTTTCACAATAGTATATTCCAGGGCAGATGAATCGTGGATGTGTATCTTCAGTTACTTTGTCTATTTTCACAGGACTCATGAATGATGTTGTGTAAGACTATGAGATCTGGAGTTCACACTCCTGATTCTAAGGTTGAATTTCTAATTGTGCTTTTTTCTTTCTGTGAACTTTGTAGCAATTCACTTAAGGTTTCTGAACACCAAGTTTTTCTCTGAAAAGTAGTTCTAGTAGTAACTATCCTTATGTTATTATAAGTATGAAACTAAATAAGAGTAGTGGAAAAGTATTCAGAACAGAGGGGGGTATTAATAATTTTTAGGTTTAAAGAAACTACATATGTAATATATACACAATTTACATTTATTTCCCTTCTTATAAAAAATTACATTTTTCATGGAGTTATCACTGAATAATTGTTTAACCCTTGTGTAATACATGGTTTGACAACTTTTGACTTTTACATATGTTAGAAAGTAAAATAATTAAAAATCTCTGATTGTGATCTTCATGTGAAATGTTTAATAGCTATCACCAAAATGATTCCTGGAATAGTCTTGCACATGAAATTTCTTTCACTATTCCTGTCAAGGCATCTAAAAATGATAATATTTACCATATTAGATGTTATGAACAGGCAGTTGATCCCGTCCAGAAAGTCTGTAGCATCTGTCTTGACCAAATAAAATCTAACAAGTAAATGTAAAGCTGTATCCATGACTATACACAGTGGTATGCAGCATGGGGAATAGATTGCTTGGGGCAAATGTACTAATTCAGTATTTCTGAAAATGAGACGGTAACTTTGTACTGACAGTGGTAAATTTGAGAAAAGAGAGAGCAAGGATATAGTATCAATACCCTTGGTAATAGGCTTGGAATGACTTCAAGGCCAACCTCAGATCTATAATTGGACGTGTGTGTTAGCTGAGCTATCTACCCACTATCCTCTCTAGTTCTCTCAACTGGGAAATGTGAAAAATAAGGCTTCCTTTGTAGGTGTTTTATCACACAACCAAACCTTCCACTAAGCAAAACAAAGCACCATTTGACCAGATTATTTACTGTTATAGAACATATTATTAAAGCTAGTGTGTTCTCTGACTCTGTGCGTACCAGGAAAGAGGGCAGAAATATTTTTACCTAACCCAAATACATTAATCACATTTAATTTATAAAATTACTGCTCTAAAAAAATTACTGCTCTAAGGAGATCCTTTAAGCTAAAGCAGAGAACCTGACTCACTCTTCTGGTGGAGTTTGCAGGTTCACTGATTCCTGCTGCAGGAAAGAAAAATTGGGGGGACTAGTCATACGAGGCACGGGAAGGGTTTATTAGGCAGAAATTAAATGGAGTGTGGGCTCTCAAGAGAGAGAGGTACTTACTTTCTGGAACAGGGGGCAATCGTGGTGGCACAGCCCCCAGAAGGATAGAGCCCATTTTGCAGGTAGGGTCCAGTCTTTTTTGTTTGTTTTTTGAGTACATAATTTTAACATTTTTTGAATTTTCTCAACCTGCTCCTTTATCTCAGGATGGGGTTCCTGCCCTACACTTTCTCTATTAAGCTAATTTAAGGACTTTCAGCGTTCTCCGGGAATTTTGTGTGTGATGGGTCTGAGTTTAACCACGGGAAAGCTGGTGTTCATGGCCTTGGGTAACTTTGACTGAGGTCTGACAGTTACAGTTTCTTAATAGTACATTTTTCCCATAATGATTTCTTTTTCTCTGTATAAACTTTTATTTTTCTATCCTATCTCACAATAAATATTATTCCAATTAATGGTCCATTTGGTGTTAATCTGACATAAGAGGTGGCTTAGGTGTTTCGGACCAGTCTTTCAGATGCTTGAGGCCCATTCTACTTTTCATTATTCTAACCCGAAGAGAGAGCCAGTGAATGCTCAGACATTCCCTAGCTATCTCTACGCTATAAATGAATACATATGCCACATTCAA
This sequence comes from Dinomys branickii, assembly GCA_004027595.1. Taxonomy (NCBI): domain Eukaryota; kingdom Metazoa; phylum Chordata; class Mammalia; order Rodentia; family Dinomyidae; genus Dinomys; species Dinomys branickii. The sequence continues at coordinate 13,572 of PVLD010014098.1, read as the reverse complement.
TGTAAACTATGTCAATAAATCACAGACCATTTACATATTTCTTAGAGGTGTAGTCTTAATATTGTTGAGTCTGTGGGGAAAAAAATTGGGGGTATGTGAATAGATGACCAGAATTCTTAAAAATTTATAAGGACACCTAGTGTTCAGAATTCTTTCGCATTAAATAGTGACTATGCTAACTAATATCCCTAGCTAGGTGGCAAAACTTACAAAGTATGATTTTCCCCCAAACAACTAAAAGGCAGGAAAAAGAATGATTTATTTCATTTTAATTTTTAATTATTATTCATGACGATTTTTTTTCTTCTTTTCATTTTTTTTCTTTCTTGGTGCTTTCACTATTTGTCAGAAAGACAGACTTCCAAATTTCAGCAGACTACAAATCCAAGTTCAGTCTCTTGTTTTTCTCTGACTGTCTTCTTTGGCAGTTCCTTCCTGAGCCTTCCTCCTGACGCTGCCCACCCCCCCCCCACCCCGCTGCCTGTTGTTTTCTGGAAGACACTGATTAACATTTGCTAATGTATGCTAATGAGCATTAATTACCATCTCTGATGTGAACAATAGCAATACTACAAAAGGAGGGAAAGACGTGGACAGAGGTCAGCCTGCCTTTCCCAGCTTCTTTATCCTCCAGGAACAATGGTCTGCTTTCACTGTCTCACAATTCTTCAGTGTTTTCGTGTGTTTCGTTTCGTTTGTTTATCCATGAACCCTGGCAACCATTCTTCTTCATCACTTAGAATATTGCAGAAATGCTATGAGGAGCAGATCGATTCCTTTTTGTTCTAAATAACCTGAAAATATAAGCATCCCTGCTAAGAGTTTATAGCATGGATTTGTATTTTCATCTGGTAGTTATTTTGGCATCCTGTTACTAAAAAAGGTCTTAGCCACAAAAACTCGCAAGGGAATGTATTTTCTTTTCTCCACATTTCCTTACAGTGGTAATTACAGTGGACGAACACACATTCTGAATATATATTACAACAGCTTGGTTAAACAAGAAATGTTCCCTCCTCCCAAACAATTTGAATGCAAAAACAAAAAACAAAACAACAAAAAAACCCTGGCAAGACTAACCACTCACTTCTTTGTAACCACCCAGAATTCTAAATGCTTCTGTAAGTAACTATTTATTGATTGACTATGTATAGCTTTTTTTTAATGCTAACTGTCCAAGTCACACCGGAAGAGCCATTTTCCTTCTTGCCATCGCCGGATGGATGGTATTGGGAATTGCCTTTGAGAAACTGCATGCCTCGCTATATCATATCTGCTCTTCCATCTCAGGGGTGGGAGAAATTGGAAGCAAACCAGCTACTCACTTTGCTCAGCCTGGGTTTAATTACAATTTCTTGTACAAATAAAAGCAAAAGCAAGAAGAACAAAAACATGATGTGCATCCCCTTCCCCCATGTATGTCTATACAATTTTATCTATTCTAAAAAACCAGGAGATATTCATTTTTAGTAGATTTCTTTTTTCTTCTTCCTGTTCTAGGAGTTAACCATTCTCTGGCATCTCATAGTAAAATGTGTTTCCATAGACTTCCTCCCTCTCCATTTAGCAGCTATAGGATTTTATGTTGTGTTTTTAATAAAGCAAACATCAGGAACTATTTATTCCATCCTTCTTGGGGCCTCAGAAACAGTGTAATCTAGAAGGAAAAACACTGGAGAATGACTATTGCCATAAATTATTGTCGTACCTGGTTCCCCTTTCTTCTCTGGGTGGCTGAGCCTTACCAAAACCAAAATTATTATTCTCTTTAGAATTTTGAAGCTGTAGAAATTTAAAATATGTAGTTATTATCTTTAAGATGCTATAATATTGGAAAATACTACCTTTGTAATATTTTTACAAATTTTAATTAGGGTATTTTTGAATATGTGTACACATGCAGGGGAAAAATCAGACGAGGTCTGTCATATTAAAACTTTTTTCTAGCTACCTTGATGATATTTAAGAATAATGATTTCATGCCACATTTCTTACCCCTGAGAATTTTTAAAATGCCTTATGGCATAAAGGTTTATTAAGATACTTGATTCACGTAAGAATTAAGTGATTTTTCTCTTTATTCAGTGGCTTCCAAGATTATCATATTTAATTCCATCAACTTAGGGGAGGGGTGTTATTTAATGGCCTCAGATCTGGAATCTTTAGAGCATAAGATTCATGTAGTATTTATTCACAAGAATGTTGTAGTTCTCCTACAGATTCATAGGGACAGCCATATATAAATACACATCCTAATTCTTTTCAGTTTTGCTCTTTTAATTTCCTTCCCTCCTCCCCTTATATTCTCCCTTCCTCTCCTTTTAACTCCTAGTTTCTCTTTTCCTCTCATTTTCTCCCTTCCCCATACTTTAGTCCCATGTTTGCACTGGCAAACGGTAAAGCCAAATCTGAGCAAAGAGTATATTAATAAGTTGTTCAGTCACTTAATAAAGTCTCAAAGAAGCGCAGAAATAAATCAAAGGCACAACAAAGTGAAAAAGTATTAATAATCTTACTTGTGTTTTTATATATTATGATAGTGGGTGTATTTCACAACTTTTGACTCCATTTTCTTGTTCCTATTAAACTTTCTCACCAGTACAAAAGAACGTCCTAACTAGTAAAACTAGCTCTATCTGGTAACTCTGCACGTGATCTTTTAGAATTATACAGATTCAGGCTTTGGCCCACACCACTAAATCTATGTTTGCCAAGGTCATCACTGACCTTCACAGTGGCAAATTCCATGGTGAGTGTTCAGTCCTCCGTGTAGTTCCCTTAGCAGCCTGTGACACATCCGTTACGAGCATTACTTGCCTTTTACGGTGTTTTATTTTCCTTCTGCTTCACTGATGTTCATTCTTAGTCTCTTTGGTGGGTTCTTCTTTCCCCTACCCTTTCCACCCTGTAATCTCCTCTTTTTCTGTTTTGTTCATACTTGTTATCTTGATGATAATGGCTTTAAATATCATCCTTAGGTTGATAATTTCACAGTTACCCATTTCCAGCCAGTCCCAAGCACTCAATTGCCTACTTAGTGTCATAAGTGGATGTCTGTTAGGGATCTCAGTTCCAATATATCAAATTAAACTCCTGACCTTCAAAACCTCCTGTGTAAACTTTTTCTAATGGTCTTTAATTTCCTTTTTTTTTTTTTTTTTTTTAATTCTATCCTGGTTTCCCAGGCCAAAAATCCTAGAGTTGCCCAAATTCTTTTTCTCACATCATACCTCCCACTGATGACACAGGTTCTTTAACCAGAATTTGACAATATGCCAGGTTAACATTCTTCTTAAAAAAATGTAGTCACGAGCAAAAGTTCCCCCTCATTTATATGAAAGAGGCTGATGTTGACATTTCTTCATCTATACAAATTAAGAAGAAAAACACAAAAGCCTGAGAAACATGTAATACTTTGCTTCTATAGCCCTAATAACCTGGATTAAATTTACATACCTAATCATAAATGTCATTATTATAAAAACATGCTCTTTCTTACATGAGAAATAAAATAGAGATAAAAAGGAAGCATGGAGCAGTTCAAATACTTTCCCAAACTTGTTTTATTTTCCCATAGAATTAAAAAAAAAAGGGATAGGAAATCATCCTGTTGCCCCAAATAGCCAAGATTCCTTAAAGGTAGGGCTACCTTCCTGAAGTGTTCGAATTCCTACCTGTAGCATTTTTTGTGCACACTTATGTGGGTATATACAAAATGCTCACTGAGTAAATGCATTTCGGTTTCCAAAGTCATCTGCTGCCACAAACAATGCTTAGTCAGAGGCGCAGGAACGATTCTGCTTTTCCGGCTACTTGGTTGCTCTGATCGTGGAGAACAGCAAACTACCTTCCTCTTTACAGATTAACTAAGAAGCCCAACAGAATATCTGCCATTCTGAACTACTCCAGCGCTTCTTTCACATGACATTTTGCCGTTGTTTCCTTTTACGGCTTTTAATCACTGGCTCTACTTGCATGAAGTGAGGATCTGGGTTGCCTAGGAATTCATCTGCTCATGTTGCATATTTTTTTCTTCAATGTGCATATTTCAGCGCAGTTTTGCTTGCCCCTGCCAACATTTTGACAGACTTTCCTCTCCAGTTTTTTCACTGTCCTCCCATCGCTCCCAGGAGAGAAGGGTTATTTTTAAAATCAAGTGCAAGATCAATAGGCTTCGGGAAGCAGCCAAAGCATGAAGGGGTAATACGGCCGGGGATAAGCTACGAGGGACTGCTAGGAAAAGGAATGGCAGCGGCCCGTCCCAAAGACTGAGAAAGACAGTCTGCAGTTCCCACTGAAGTATTTTGAGCTTTTTCTTTGCGCAGACCTTGGTGGAGGGGGCTCTTAGCTTAGCTCTTGAGAATTATTTTCAGTTGAAGGCAATACAAATGAATGTTATGAGTTATTTTTCAGGCAAAATACTGTCCCATTAAAATCAACCTTGGTCTGAGGAGTCTTAAGTGTCTTGGTTTTAGCACTGCTGTTTAGGTTTTGGTGCTGAGGATGCCTTTGAATTAAGAACAAAAACAGTTCTTCTTCAAATTATTGTAAAAATGAGCCTACCTTGGCCAAAAATGTGCCACTCTCAGGCAAAGGAGCCACCTAACAGGAATGTGGCAATGATCACACTCAGAAAACCTCAGAGTTGGAAAGCCAGTGTGAGAGCAGGGAATGGGCTATTTCTTCAACACTCTGCAGTAGCTCACTTAAGGAATCATAGCTCTTTCTTAAGTTCTCTATGTGACACTACAAGGATGTCTTCCCTTCCAGAGGACATGATCCAAGACTCCAGTTCTGCTTTTTTTGTCACCTGCTTTTTAAAGAAAGCTGAGTAGTTGCACATTTCATTGGCTTGGAACATATTGTTATTTTTATTTGATAGATGATTTTTCTTAAGCTACACTTTAATTCATTTAGTAGTTTTAAATTTTATTTAATTAAGCAATGAATCACTTCCCAGTGAACGATCCAGTGATCATTGCTAGTCAGCATAATACATTGCGCGTGAATTGTCTCTGGTTTTGCTTTGGGTAGGTGTGCCGCAAGATTGGCTGTGGGTCACCACTTGCTATTCGTCCTCAACTGTTTCTGTATGATACAGAGAGGATCCTGCTCCAAGGCTAATCTTGCATCATTGAAATGTCTTCCTAGGGAATTCTTCTTTTATTGAAGAAGCTTGGTGGTAGCATTTATTGCAAATATGAGGCCATGACCAATTATTATAGAGAGTAGAATGTCTTCTTAGAAATGTTTGCCTTATTAACACAAGCTCTCAGTAGTGACATAAACAATTTTGTCTTGTGCAGGTCTAGATACAGCAAGTAACAGAAGGCATAAGTTCATTCTGAACAAAGGAATATTGATTTTCACATTCCATGGCTGATGTTAAGTGATAACATTTTTGCATATTCTAAAAATTTTTATGCAGATTCTATGTAAAGCCAAAAGTGCTTTTCACAGTAGTCTGCTTTGTGAATGGAATTTGTATACTTGGCTTATGTTGCCTTTTCAATGTGCCTGTCAGAGTTCTGAATAAGAGCCTTGATGGTGTGATAGCAGAAACAAAACCAGAGGTTGTTTCACTCGCTTTCAGAAACGATGCTTGTCGTCTTTGAGTGTTGGATTTTTGCCATTTTATCTTAAATAAAAACATAAAATTATATATTATATGAAGGTACTGGAGTTTTGTTTTTAGGGAACACTATACTCATTTTTCCAAGGCAAATTGTAGAGCTCTGTCTCTGGCTCATTTACTAAACCTGTGATCAGTGAACCCTAAACTGAATTTGGAGAAAAAACCCTGCAAATTATAATTGTTTCCATATTACTCTCCCAGTAATTTTTTAAATAAAATATTTTATTCCTTTATAAAAATGAAGCAAAACTAAAAATGTATGTGTTGTGAATATGAAATTGAGAAGAAGCAGAAGTGTTGTCTTATACGGAACTATAGGGGAACCGTATACTGGGAAATTTTGGCTAGTTCAATACAGTATCTACAGGAGTAATCAAAACAAAAAATACAACTTTAAGCATTTCAGGAAGACTTTTTGATACATGATAAAGTTGGTTGGAGTGAATTCTTCTCTATTTTTGAGTAGCTAATTTGGTTATGATAACCTAATTGGTTTGGGCATGTGGGTATAATTTTATTCACACTTTAATGTCTCATAAAATGAAATGACCAACAAACCCCAATATCCCTATTGTAATACAGAGTTTATTTCCATTGAAGTTACTTTGAATTATGTTGATAGGCTTATAGCTAATCTACAAATCTCTGAAGGCAATGAAGCAGAAATTTTCACATGGCATTTGTAGAAGATGCTTCAACTGTATATTGTTAATAAATAATGTTCATTTTGACAAAGTTATTGAAAAATGTATTTATTAGCTGCACTAAGACATTCTGATGAAAGTAATAAAAGTAAAAAAAATTACTTGCAATTATATGGGTATCTAAATAATTGCTTTTTTTTCTTTCTTCAACAGTGCAAATCCAAGTGGAGGAAAAAGATGATTCTGAGGAGAGCTCAAGTAAGCAGAGATGTGTCAACCCAGGACATGTTTTGTGTAGACATCAGTGAGTGTAGGGAATTCTTCTGTTGTCTTGTACAAGCACAGGAGTAACCCACACACAGGCATAGGACTGTGTGTCTGCCTTTTAACAATCTTACTGAAGAGCCCACGTTCAGCAAGTAGAATCCTTGCCTTAGGTTCTGTTCAGTTGGCGCACACATGCATTCACCCAGTTTATACATTGTACATGATCAAGTAGATGATAGTCCACGACAGTTTGCTTTTTCATTCCTTTCCTCTATTTTTCACAGAAAAACTTTTCACTCTAAGCAATGTCTCTTTAAGACCAAATCTATACAGTAGGACAGACTGGCCATTTTGACTGATCTGGCCAGGTGGTTCAATTAAGATAAAAGAACATGTCTATTTGTCCCGAATTTATGAGCATTCTGTCTGAATTGCTCTCTTGTTTTTTACTTTTTGTAGGCGCAGTTCAAGAGCACAGAGTCTGACATCTTTCTAGCACCCAGACCTTTCATGGATGGGAGCATGAGAAAGACCATTCTATGAGCAAAAGCTTTGATTTTACCAAAAATGAAAGGAATGTGCAGCATCTAAAGAATTCACTTAGAGAGACACTGGCACTTTCAGTTTAGTAAGCAGAACACTGAGCGGCAGCCAGTGAGTGCTCACAATGCCAGTTGTTTCTGTTAGTAAGTGCCTCCTGAGTGAAGGCAGCTCAGAATGTCACACGGCTCTTTGTGCTATGAATGGAATTGAAGGTAGCATTGTATACAAATTTGGATTTAGTAGCTGACCTCAAAATACTGTTTAGAATTTGACTATTTGTAAACTAGATCAAGTGTTAAAGACTGCTTTTGTTTCTAAACGACAAAGATTTTAATGATGCATATTTCATCCATGATAAAACAATGCAACAGCTTTAGTAGTTTAGTCTTTGTTTTTGAAAATAATTTCAAGCAAAATTTTGTCTAGGTACCTCTCCTACATTCATAATTACCCTTTAGAAATTCTTAAAGGCTAGTTTGAAATTTAATTCCACTGTGTTTGAAAAATAATGTCAACCTTCTTGTGTGATACCAGCACTTTAACAAGTATTGACACTTGTTGATGGCCCAGAGTATGATTTACTCTGGTGAATATTTAATGGACCCTGAGTGGGTGCTCTGCATGTGTTAGGGACTGTGTTCTGTAAACACAGATTAAGTGAAATTGGCTCATGGTGTTTTCAATATCTTTCCTTCTTTTTGTGACAAGAACACATCACATGAGACCTATCTTCTTAATCATTTCCTGTGTGTGTTTTACAGAATTATAAGAGATTGATTCTGGGTTCCCAGTGGCTATCAGAATCTTCAGCTGCTCAGCGTCCTTACAAAATATGGTGCAGTGCTTTCACAAAACTCTGCACATCCTCCTTCTACTTTAAATTGTCTTTACAACTTATAATACTTAAAGCAGTGTAGGCACTGTGAAAACAGTTTTTGAGGTATGCTACTTACGGAATAACGGTGAGATAAAATGTCTGCACACACTCAGTAAGGACACAATTTTCCCCTAAATACTTTCAATCTGAGATCTGTTGAATCCATGGATGTGGAACACAAGTATATAGATGACTGGCCCTAAGCTTATTTTTCTTGGGTAATTACAACTATTTGTCCACTAATCAAAAAGTCCCTATTTCCTTCTCTTCCTGGCCCTTGGAAACACATTCCACTTTCTGCTTCTAAGTTTTAGCTTTTTGTTTGTTTGGTTTTTAGACAAAATCTCACTATGTAGTTCAGGTTGACCTTGAATTTACTATGTAGCCCAGGCAGGCCTTGAAATCATGGCAATCCTCTTGCTTCAGCTTGCCAAATGCTGAGATTACACATGTGCACCACCATGGCCAGCTAAGTTTGAATAATGTGAATACCTCCTAGAAGTGCAATATTTGTCCTGCTGTTACTTATTTATTTCACTTTATAACCTCAGTGGTCATTCATATTGTCATATGAGGGCAGGTTTCATGTATTTTTAAGGTTGACTATTGTTTATATATTCCACATTTTCTTTACTTGACATTCAGCTGTTCCTGGACATATAGGTCATTTGCATATCTTGGCTATTTTGAATAGTGCTGCAATAAAGAGACAATGTCTCTTTAAGACCCCAATATCAGTTACTCTGCATAAGTGTCTGAGAGTGAGATTGTCTGGAACACATGGTATTTCTATTTTTAATTTTCTGGAAAACTATTATAGTGTTTGCCATAGTGACTGCTCAATCTTATATATCCCATAGTGTTGAACAAGGGTTCCAATTTCTTAACAGCCTTGCCATTCCTTATTGTATTTTTGATATAGTCAACAAATAAGTAAGAGCTAATATCTCATTGTGGTTTTGATTTGCACTTCCCTAATATGTATGCTTTAGAAAATATCTCACTCAAGAAATCTACCTAGTTTTTAAAATGTGCTAATACTGTTATGTTTATTTTACTATTTAATCTTAGGAATTCCTTATGTATTTAGGACATTAATCCCTTATTAGCTATATGGCTTGCAGATATTTAACCCCATCCTGTAGGTTGCTTTTTCATCCTGGTGGTTGTTTCCTTTGCTATGCAGAAGCTGTTAGTTTGAGGTAATAGTTACCTGTTTTCATTTTTATGATGTCTCCATCTTTATTTTTTTTCCAGTATGAAGATTGCACCCATGTTTTTTATACTGAGCTCTATCCTCTGCTGATTTTTTATTTTTTATTTTGAGACAGGGTCCTGCTAACTCACTATGTTGCCCAGGCTAGATTTGAATTTGTGATCCTCCTGCCTCAGCCTCCCAGAGTGTTCAGATTATAGAAGTATGACACCACACCTAGATTTTCTGATTCTTTATTGAGATTGTTTGTCTACTTGGCATATGTTGTTATTTGTTTTTTTTTAAATTTTATTTTTAAGACAAAAGAACCCAGAATAACACAGAAACAATACAGAAAATACCAAGTTATAGAGAAGTTAGGGAATTGGCACTGGATCCTGTATAACATAATTATCTTCATATTTGTTATAACAAAATCAATAAAAGATATACAAATTACAGAGGAGACAATAGGGAACCATCACTGGATGCTGTAGTTGTCTTTGCATTTGTTAACACAAAAATAATAAAGGAAATACCAGATTACAGAGAAAATAGTAGGGAATTACCAATGGATGTGTATTATATAATGTTATCTTTGTCTTTATTACTCAGTTATATAGATGATGGCTCATTCAATTAATCAATTTTCTCCACTTCACCACCATTATTCTACCACCTTGTCAGTGGTCTTCCCACTGGTAACAACTGCACTTTTGGTTTATTTACTCCCTCATGCTCTTACTTTGGGCAGAGACTTGGCTGCTTCTAAATATGCTGTATATTGCATGGGTGTACACAAATTACTATGGCAGGAAGTGGAGAAGCACCCTTTGGCGAACCCTCACAGCTGCTGAATGTCCAGTCAGGTAGGTGGGGTTACACAGTGAACCGCCAGACTCTGTCAGTGTGACCACATCTGTAGGCTCAAGTGAGTCTTCAGGGCCTTCCTGCGGGGCAGGCAAAGTGCCTGGCACACCCAAGTGGCTGGGCAAAGCATCTGGCACTCCCCAGGGGCTGAGTGGAGCTCTGGGGGTGGAGTGGAGCACCTGGCACACCCTGGGGGCTGGGTGAAGTACCTGGTATGCTTCGAGAGCTGAGTGGAGCTCCAGGCCCGCCCCTGGGGCTGAGTGGAGCTCTGGGGGCAGGGTGGAGTGCCTGCCACACCCCGGGGGCCAGGCAGAGTGCCTGGTATGCCTCAGGGCCAGAGTGGAGCTCCTGGCACACCCTGGGGACCAGCAGAGTGCCTGGCATGCCCCAGTAGCTAAGTGGAACTCCAGGGGTGGGGAGGAGTGCCTGGCACACCCTGGGGTCCAAGTGAAGCACATGCCCTGGGGGCCGAGTGGAGCTCCTGGCATGCCCCGGGGCCTAAGTGGGGCACGGGGGGGGGGGGGGGGGAGCCCCTGGCACCCCCCAGGGGCCGATCAGTACCCCTGGCATGCCCCAGGGGCGGGGCAGGGCGCCTGCATGCACTGCAGACTGGGCGGAGCTCCAAGGCCTGGGCAGAGCCCCTGGCACACGCCAGGGGCTGGTCAGAGCTCTGGACATGCCCCGGGGGCAGGGCTCTCACAGGCTGATCCAACTCTGTGGGATCACCCTAGTGGACTCCTGGACTCTGTCCCAATGCCACTCTGTGGGAGGCTCAGTCTAGGTCCTCGGGGCTCTCATGCAATCCAAAGGGAGGTCCCTACCCCATCAGGCCTCCAAGCTCCCTGCCAAAGTTCCCTGTATCCCCTCATAGGCCATTAGTGTTTTTGGAAACTAACCCTCCCCAGCTAGATAGGCAGTTCTACACCCTAGTTCCATGTGTTCACCTCATCCCACCACTCAATCTTGTTGGGCATTGAGTGCACTTATGATGCTGGGCACAAGTGGCGTGAGGTCTCCACTTGTGCTCACCATGGTAGATCATGGTGTGTACTGTTTAGTTATTAGTTCTCGGAAAGAATTGGAGGATTTTCTCGGGTCTGCTGTGTAGAGTGTGTTGTCTCTCTGGCTCCAGGACTGCAGCTTTTCATGTAGTTTGACGCTATGGGTTCATACATTTTTCATATATGCAAGCAGTGTGGAGTGTCTCTTGGTGCTCATATTAGTGGTTTAGGGTGAGTCCTGAAGCCCGTTGACTCAGCCCATTGTCAGGATCACATGGTGCCTGCTCAGGCCACCAGGACTCACAGGACTCAGCACGGGAGTTTAGGCTGGGAGCTGAATTCCGGTAACTCATCTCATGCTTCCTGCTCGGTGTTGGAGTGAGAAGGGCCTGGGGCCGTGTAGCCCATCTCCATCTGCAGCTCACTCTTTCTGTTGTGCTCCAGCTCCCTTTTGTTTTTGACTGGATCCCTGGGAATTACTGTGGTCATGAGGTTGCTTCCATTGCTTTCTGCTACTCTTTTCTGGTATTTGCTTGCACAGTGGAGAGGTCTGAGGCCATATCCTCGGGGCAGGCATAGAGCTGGGTGTGGTGGGCTGCTTACTGATTGCCTTGTCTCCGGCCTGCCTCAGAGCACTGATTAGAAAGATTTCTGCAGAGTGGGGATTCTGCTTCAATGGCCTTTGTAGCCTCCCATCCTCACACTGGATTCAACCACTCCTGTGACCGCCGCTGTTTCCTTTCTGGGCTGTGCTTTCTCCTCTCCCGTTCTGGACCAGCACTCAGGGCTTTGCTCACCTCTGGCCACGGCAAGGGCCAGTGTGATGGTAGTGGAGAACCAAGACACCCACACCTTCTTTCTGTAGTTCTGGGCTTCGTGAGGCTTCAGCGTGGTGCTGCTTTCTAGCAAGCTTGTCCTCCAGCCTGTTGCTGAACCTGTCTGCTCTCACTGATCCTTGGCTTCTGCTCCTCCTCTAATTGGCACACTGAAGAGCTCAGAGGGCCGGTGCTGGGGATTGTGGCCAAGGGAGCGTGCCCCCAGCGGTGGCAGTACCAGGGTGCTCAGGGGTCTGTGGTGCTCCTTGCCTGGGGCTGGCTGCATGGTGCGGGGCTCCAGATCCCTGCAGCAGCGGTGAGCGCAGTGCAGACTCAAGTTCAAAGTGGGAGGCGCCACGGAGCCACTGGGTGGATGGATGCACTAAGGGACCAAGTGGAGGGCGAGGAGAGGTCAGTCACGGTGGGTGAGGTGCGTGGGGTGGGGCGGGGCTGGTGCTGGTCTGAGTGCGGCAGGGCTTGAGCCACTGGTGGAGGAAGCTGGGGCCGTGCTGTCTACTCAGGGATTTGCTTACCTCTGGCCGATTTGGAATGTTTCTGCAAGCAAGGGCCTCTGAGGCTGATGCTGGGAGTGCCAGAATGAGGGCGCGGGCTTGGGGTTTGTGTGGAGCGGTGGCTCTTTCCTTTTCCGCCTTCTCTTCCTCTGAGTGTGCCATGGTGGTCCTCTGAGCTTTTTCTCCTGGAGAGGTCTTGTTTGCACTTTCTGAGGGTTTCAATTTCCCTTTCAGAGCTTTCCTGGGTCTGGGGCACCAGAGCACCCATTTCTCTCCTTGTTTTTCTTCTGTTGCTGTATTTCAGTGTCTCATTGGAGGTGCTCCGTAGGAATCTTTCTCTGCTGCTTACCCGGTTGCCATCTTACTGGAAGTCCTTCTGTTGTTATTTGATATGAACTTAAGGAATTTTTTTCAATTTCAATAAAAAGTGCCACTGAGATCTTGCCTGGAAGTATGTGGAATTTTTGAGTATTTGTACTTTTAATGTTAAATCTTTTAATCCATAAATATGATATGTAATTATAATATTTCTCCATGTATTTGTGTCATCTTTAATGTATTTTGTCACCACTTTTTCAATTTTCAGTGTACAAGTACTTCATCTCTTTGATTAAGTCTATTACAAAACACTTCATTCTTTTTCCTGGATTGTAAATTGAATTACTTTATTAACTTCATTTTCAAATTATACACTGTTAGTTTATAAAAATGCAGTCAGTTCTTGGAAGTTGATTGCATATTCTCCTATTTTCCTGAATGATTTATTCTAACAGATTTTGGGGATAATTCAGGATTTTCTATATACAAATTCATGTCATCTGCAAACTGGTGTCTTATTTTTCATTTCTAATTTTTGATGCTTCTTTTTCTTTTCTTTGCCTAATTGCTCTGGCTAGGACTTTTAGTACTTGTTAAAAGAGTGAGAGGGAACTCAGGAAGATGGCGACCGGGTGAGCAGCAAGGGAGCGATCCTCCTTAATAAACACCACCAGCTCGAGACAGACTTGGTGAGCATGAATGCCGGAACCTCGGCTGGGAAGTTTAAACTGGGCGTATTTCTCTGAGATGCAGGGGGAGATGTGGTAGGGCGGACCAGGCTGCCGGGGCGAGACGTGGGAAAGTCCCAGACGCTGGGAGCCGGGGACGATCCCCGCGGGGAAGAAGCGGGGATCGGTCCAGGCGCAGTGGGAGCGCGGCCGCCTCGGGCCCTCCC
>PVLD010014097.1:0-53583 GCA_004027595.1 Dinomys branickii | reverse complement strand
GGTAACATTATGTAGGACAGCATCCAGAGCTAATTCCCTTCTATGTTCTCTATAATTCTGTATTTCCTCAGTCGTTTTTGTATTAGCAGACGTGAAGATAACTTTATATTATACAGCATCCAGTGCAAATTCCCTACTATCTTATCTATAATTTGGTATTTCCTTTAATGTTTTTGTGTTAACTAATGTGAAGATAACTGTGTAATATAACATCCAGTTCTAATTCCCTACTATATTCTGTATAACTTTGTATTTTCTATATTGTTTATGGCTTTTCTGGTTCATATGTCTCTATTCTTTTGTCTTTAAAATAAAATTTAAAAAAAAAACAAACAAACAAAAAAAAAAAAAAAAAAACAAAAGGAATTCGTAACTGATATCAGAATCAGGCTCCACAGACCAAGGCTTCACAGATAAACACAGGGCTTCTCCCTTTGCCCCCAGGGTTCACTTCATAGCTTCACTTACCCAGGGTCATTTACAGTCCAAGAATATTTAATGGAAAATTCCAGAAACGAACAATTCATAACTTTTAAAATGCACCAGTGCAGGGTCCTGAGTTCGATCCCCAGTACCGCAAAAGAAAAAAAAAAATGCACCACACCCTGAGTAGGGGGACGAGAGCTTGTGCTGTCCCACTCTGTCCTACCCAGGATGTGGCTCACCCCTTCTGGACACTTCACCTGCTGCTTGGTCACTAAAGGACGTTTCGGGTATCAGACTGACTGGTTGTACTGCGGTGCCGGTGCAGCAGGAACCGCGGGTTGCAGCCTAGTGCTGTCACAGCATCCACAGCATTCACCCCACTTCCTGTTGGCACAGGCACTGTGCTCTCTCCCTTCATCCCAACCAGGGTGACGACAGTACAAGAAGATGCTCTGAGAAAGACGCCACCTTCGCCTTCCATTACAGCACACTGTTACCACTGTGCTAAGCTACTGATACTGACCACCTGCGGTGCTGGATTCATATACACTGAGCTTAATGATGGACATAACACATAAGAAAAAACAGCATATACTATCTTGGTTTCAGGTGTCCTCTGAGGGTCCTAAAGAACATTCCCTGCATATAAGGGAGGGAGGACTAGTACACAGACAGGTAGTCACAGACAGAAACCCAGGAGACGCTGACAAGTCCAATAAGCAGATCAAGCAGAAGTACATTAAATATGGCCGAGGATGAAGCTCAGGGGCGCAGTGCTGCCTGGCAAGCACAAGGTCCTGAGTTCGATTCCCCGTACAAAAAAAAATACACTAATTGTAACATTTAAAATTTTAAAACGAGTAAGTAACGTGTGTGTACATAGAGAAAAAGTCTGGAAAGATACACAATGTAGTATTATCTGAGGTTATTTCCAGGAATAAAATTATGAAGGCTATCTACTTCCTTTATCACTAATTGGAATTTTAATGGTGTTTTGGTAGAACTTTCATGATTAGAATAAAATATCACTTTTAACTGATACACACATAACTAGCCAGATTGTGATGTATACCTGTAATACTAGCCCTCAGGAGGCTGAGGCAGGAAAATCATTGCTACCAGTTTGAGGTCAGCCTGGACAACATAGTGAGACCCTATCTTAAAAATACAAAACAAAACAAAACCTAAAAAAAAAAAAAAAAAATCACCCTGGCTTTAATTTATGGTTTCATTATAAATTTCTGATTTAATTACTTGTTATAGTGACTTTTTTAGAAAAAACTGTACTTTCATTATCAATGTCTTCATTTTTAGTATACAAAATATATTTAAGGCAAGTCTATTTGATTTTTTTAAGGTCTAATTGTAATGTCATTACTAGAAAGGGCACTACTTTATTGTAATCTAGTGACTCATTAACCATAATAGTGAATCATTCATCTCAAAGATGAATATTAAATAACATATAAATAAAATATACGAACACTAGGAGCAGACACAAACTTGATAAAACTATTAATAAACCACATCCTCAAGGTCTACAAAGATTAACCTAAAAAAGAAAGGCTTTTGCCAACTTATTAAAATAAATTTTGGAGTTGGGCATGGTGATGCATGCCTGTAATCCCAGCACTCAGGAGGCTGAAGCAGGAGGATCTCTGTGAGTTAGAGATCAGCCTAGGCTACAAAGTGAGCTCAAGGCCAGCCTGAGCTGCATTGTGAGACCCTGTCTCAAAAGGACAAAAAGATAAACAAATAAAAATACATTTTGCGAGTGTGGCATGGTGCTACGTGCCTATAACCCCAGGATTCAGGGAGGCCCAACCAGGAGGATAAGAAGTTTGGACCCAGCCTGGGCAGTGCAGACTTAGCAAGACCTTTTCTCAAAACATAAAAATGCCCGGGAACACAACTCAGTGGGAAGGTCCTGGGTCCCTCTGTGGTACAGAGCAAGAGAGAGAGGAAGACGGACAGACAGAAAGACAGAGACAGAGACTGAGAATGAACTGATGGACTGAAAAGCAAACAAACAAGTAACCTAACTGTGTTAAAGTGTTGCCTGGAGCGATTCGTGTACTGAGTAACAAAACGGTACAGAGTGATACAGAATGGTAGTAACTATTCCTTTCCAAGAGAAAAACATATTAGTAGTATAAATTCTTTTTAAAAGGTTGTGAATCTATGCCATGGAAATAACTATTTACCTAAGCACCACAAAGGAAATGAAAAGTTCACACAGGTAGGAAACGGCCTAGACAGGGAATAAGGGTGAGCAATCTGGGCCATGTTTTCTCCTAAATTCACCCTCCGATCTCTCGGCTTGCCACCTCCAACAGGCGTCTCCAGCACATGCTGCCTCCCCTCAGACCCCACCTCCCCCAGTTTCTGTCTGACTCCCAGGGAAGAGTGGGGTTTCTGTTCTAAGCAAGGACATGCACTCACCTTCCCACTGGCCGGTGAGTACCAGGCTCCTACTAATGACCACGTCAATTTCCGTAGCCCCATCTTCCACAGCCAATCTGATCTCTTCTAACCGTGTTTTTAAATGAGTCTGTGCAGCTGGAAAGCCAGTGGCCACTAAACAGAAGAGAAGGGAGGAAAACAGGAAGGGAGGGAAGGAGAGGGGGAAGTAGACAAATAGAGGGAAGAAAGCAAATTTCAACTGGTTAATAACTAAACAAAGAATTTCGTTTCCAACCTACCCCCCAAGAAAACCCCAACATTTAGAAAACAAAGCATTAGTGACACTTGAGAACATCATTTATACAACTGAGCATGGTGGCATAAGTGTATCATTCCAGCATTTGGGAAGCTGAGGCAGGAGGATCACAAGTTCAAGGCCAAGCTGAGCTACAGAGTGAGATCCTGTCTCAAAAAAAAACACAAAACTAAAAAGAACTTCACCTATAAACGTGAAGAAAGAATGTTATCTCACATTGCTTTGGTGTTAGGACAAATATTAGTATTATAGTCTCTGGAAGACCTCAGATTAAGATGTGCAGAGATGCTTATAAGGGTATACTGAGTAACTAGCAATTAAGGAAACGTGTTCTCAACACAGCCCGAGTCGTAAAATAGTAGGTGTGGATTGCTTTGATACAGACTAGATATTGAGGACCCTATTCTTGATCGAGCTGGCCATCTGCAGTTACTCACTGTTGATTTAATCTTGATGTATTCACTTGTGAACAAACCTCTTCAGCTGCAGAAAATAGATTATAATATGATTTCCTCCCACTGCCTGTCTTAAAACAGCCAGTCAGACACAGGAAAATAAAGGACAGAGGGTACCAGAAGGAAAAGCTCCTAACCAGGCCCGGGGACTGCAGAGCAGAGCAGGGAACTAGACAACCAGGAGTGAGAGAACGAAATGTTCCTGCACTTGTCAAAAAGTTTTACCATTTTTAAATAAGCAGAAAATGCAACCACATTAACATTTTTGGAAAAGCATTAATATTTTTCATATACCATTCAACCTTCTGTCTTTCCCTGTTGTTATTAAATTCCTTGAGTCTGCTACCTTAGTGGAAAACATACTTCCCCACTGTATAAAGGAAAAACTGCTGACTGAGGCTCATGAGAAGTTAAAGTCCCCCAAAACTTGATGGATCTGTGCAAATAAAGTGTATATATGGTATGCCACGTTTCTTTGACGTGTTCCTCGTACAACAGATCAGCGATCTTTACAGGCCACTTTTTTAAAGCCCCAGGATATGTTCTAACATCCATTTTTCTTTTTTGTACCCAGGACCTTGCACTGCCAGACAGGCACGGGTGCCACTGAGCTACATCCCCAGTCCTCTTCTAATGTCTTTAACAGTAGAATGTAATTTTGAATCTGCCTATCCGTCCTCCCATCTGTCTATCCCTCCATCCACAGACAGTCACTAAAATGAGACTTAGAAACGTCTCCTCCCACCTGCCAAGTCCCCCTGACTCTACCTTGAGTCAGGGGCGCCTGCAGGCGCCATCCCTCATGTGTCTCCTGGGCTACTCTGCTCCCACAGGGTCTGTCTGGCGTGACTCCCCCTCATTCCACTATTCCGCTTTCTAATTTGTCTCCGGAAGCTCATCAAGCCACATCTATACTTAAAACCTTTCAGAGCCACCCTCATCACTGGAATAAAGCTCAAGCACCGCGGCACTGCAGGAACGACCCGCGCCACCGGGCCCCACAGCGCTTCTCCAGGTTCCGCTCCCACCGTCCCCACCGCACCGTCCCCTCGGATCCAACCACTGCAGACCCCTTTCAGTTCCTGGATGCGCTCCTGTGGCTTCACGTGTTAGCTCCTCTGTCCAAATGCCATGCCCTCCCTGCCAACGCTGTCAACTCCTCTTCATCCTTAGAACCTGAAATAATGATCCTCTTTGCTAGGATGCATTCTGCCACTCTCTGAGTGTCAGCAACCTTTGTAAAACAAATCATTCCCTGCTCAGAGTTACAACTGTACCTTCTGTACGTCCTCCTTACTGTATTTCCATGCACATCACAGTCACACATCTGCACCAGTATAATACGCAGAAGCGGGTACGTAGAATACTACATCACACACTGTAATTTTTCCACCTGATTATCCCTCCCACATGAACTAAGCTTCCTTAAAGATGAGGATGTGGTTCTATATTCTTAGGACTTAAGGTATGTTCTTCACCAAAGAATGAAAAAACACGAAAATCAGGGGTCAGTATAACTAATGTAAAATCAATCTAAGTCCTGGTATAAATGTATGCATAATACCCCAAGCTGCCTGAGCTGACGACAGGAACACGTTCACAGATAACAAAAGCCACAGCCAGTCTTACCTGATGCCACTGGGATGTCACAGCCGGCGGCCTTCAGGGCTTTCACGGCGTCACAGACCCGGGCAGGATAAACACAAACGGCAGCCGCAGTGATGCCTTCGAAGGAAGAAATCATAACGGCTTACTTTATAAAAAGCTCAGCTCACACAATATGCTTTTAATTACTGTTTATACCACAACATTGGCAGAAACCAAAATGAGAGAAAACTAATTCCCCCACGATGAGGCAATAAATTGAGGTTTTTCCTTTCTACATGGCCATATAGTGCTCGCAAACACAGATCATTTTCTGACTGCTACGCTCAGGGAAACAGTTTTGTCACATTGTTCTTGGAGGTTCAGATGACACACTATTTTGTTTACATTCCTACAAGATAGTCAGACATCATGACTCAATGAAAATACTTTATTTCATGAAAAAGATAAAATCTAGGTTTGTACAACATGCAAAGAGGACAGGGGATAAAGAAAAAGGTAAGTGAAATTTACAGGGTTACAACAAAGTGCCAATTAACTAAACCTGTTTTCTCTTTTGCAAGAAATAACACATGAACCTGGAGCTCTCACTTGAAGGTATACATGCTTCAATTTAAAAACATAAACATAAAAATTAGCCATTACAAAACCAAGCATTATCATAAACTCACACAAAGTTGTTACTTTTAGTGCTATAGCTAAGGGGAGACTTCCTGGTTGTGTTTTGCTCTGTATTCTGGTGCTGGGGATTGAACCCTGGGCCTCACATGCACTAAGCATGTGGCCGGTCACTGAGCTATACTCACAAGCGCAATAAGATGTTTTATTGTCAACTAGCAAGAAACATAATCAACACTTCTCAAATTATTGCAATGCATGCCTCAGGCTAGGGCGATATCTTTCTCCACATTTACAACCGACAGGCAGGCACTGTGGAACCAAGAAGCATCCGTCCACAGAGAGATCTGGCTCCTAAAGGCAGGACGCTAAACAGGAAGCTGAAAAGACCTCTTGGCCTTCCACTTCTGTTTCCTCACTTAGAGAAGAAGGAAAAGACCCAGGCATAGGGTGGTTCATGCCTGTAATCCCAGCACTCTGGGAAGCTGAAGCAGGAGGATCACAAGTCAGATGTCTGCCTGGGCACCTCTGCAACTTAAGAAGATACTGTCTCAAAATAAAAAACTTTTAAAACCGGGTGGGGATGCAGCCCTGGATTCAATCCCCAGGAAAGAGACAGAGACAGAGACAGAGAAACTGACTCTATTTCTAAAATTAAGCTCTAATCTTACGGAAACTTTAGAAATTCTTCCTTGTGCCTACTGAGGAAGCGAAAGACCTAATATATGAGCATGCAATATTTACCATTTGCATTTTATTCTCTAATGTATTTCGTTTACTCACAAAAAATACTTTTATGTATGAAATGTGATTATTAAGTAATGAGACTATCTTGTTCACATATGGCTAGGGAATCGGAAACAGTATTTTAGAGTCACTAGACAGAAAACTTCCAAAGGTGAAGAGTTGAAAAGAAATACAAGACGACTCTCAAGCAGAAACTTCAATCTGTAGATAGAAAGAACTGACCTAAAAACAAGCCTCAGATTCCCTTCATGATATTTTTCAAGGAACAAATCTCAATTATTTGTTTATACACACATGGCCAGGGTTTTCATCACAGAGTTGATCACTACTGTCATCTCTGCAGCTGAAGCCCTCTCAGAGCTAGTAATTAGTACTATACGCAGGCAGACCCCGAACACATTCCACAGAACATTACCTTCATCGTGCATATTTAAGGCTTTTAAGAGATCGTCCCGGATTGGGTATCTGGCTTTATAGCAGAGCCTCTGGATATTGGAAAAGGTGTCATCACCCGAGAGTGTGGTGAGATCTATAAAGGTAACTGCTTTGAGGAGCCAGGCAGCCTGGCAGGAAGAAAAGAAGAAGAAAGAAATAAAAAATAAAATTAATTTCCAACTCTGTTAGTGGAACATCCCTAGACAAACAGGAACACTAATATGTGACATTTACACTGATCTAAGGCAGACTACGGTCTAGGATATAAACATAATTCAAGATTAAGCTTAGCAGCATCCAACAGACAGGAAAAGTACCCTTCAGTCTTTTTCTCCCCCAGATATCCCACGCTGAAACCCCTCATTTTGCACATGTCCCCACTTCTGACTTCGCCTTCCCCCTCAGTGCGGAGCCCGCGATGCCTACGCTGATGGAAGAACTCCGGCAGATTTCTCTTAACTTGTGCTCCCACTCTAGGGTCAGAGATGAGACATTATTTTTAAAAGTTTCTGAGTGATTTGTTGCTTCCTTTCAATTTAACTCAGTGCCATTTTTAAAACAATCATCATTATTTCACAACTCATTCCGATGAATTTCCTTTTATCTTTTCCATCAGACTATTTCCAAGGGTGAGCAAAATGTGAGCTGTCACTCTAAGGGATTCAATCTCATTCCCTGCCTCCCTCGGGAAAGGGACTCTTTCTTCCATTTAGACCTGCATGGCTCGCCCTGGGCTGGTAGACGCCGAAGAATATGCTGACCACGAGGACTCTGCCAAACACCACTTGGGGAATTGTGAAAAATGACATATTAAAACTAACAGGGAGGTAAACACGATATGAAAGCAGGTCAATTTTTATACCTCCAGGCCTCAACGGTGGACATACCAGGTTCAGATGTTATGGCTTTAAAATTAAAATAGAAGACAACTGAAGAAGGCATGTCTAACAAATTGAATAAGTGTGTTGAGAAAACACGCCATTTAATTCGTTCATGAATAAAGATGCCTCAAATTCATTTGTGGTTTTGCCACTGAAGAGTGATAAGAGTTTTAACTTGTTTGGATAAATGTGTTATCTTTCTCCAACCCATCATCACCATATATGAATTATTAAAATAAGTCAGGGACAGCTGCAATCTTTTAAGTTTCAATGCATCTTGAGCAAAATTCAATACAGTGGCCTTGAGGGAAGAGGCCTTGCATTGTGAAATGCAGGGACGGGGTGCTCCAGAAGAACACTTACCTGCCACTCCTTCTTCACAGTTCTGCGAGCCTGGACTTGTTCCGCTCGCCTCAGAACTGCTGGCTGATTCACTTGTATTTTGGAGATCCAGCTAAGGTCTAAAGGAGAGAGAACAACACTTTTTGAAACTGCAAAGTTTAAACACAGTCGCCTCCAGTTACAGGGTACTTGAAAGGACACATTCATCATTTGATATCAATGTTCTTTTAAAATGCACGCTTCTTTTTTCACACAACAAATACATAACCTTGTCAGAGGAAGGCAGGTCACCACAAGGCACACTTCACATACATCAAGTGCACTGGGAGCCTGAAGAGCCTGTATTGATTCCTGCCACAGACAATAACAACAACTGGGGGGGGGGGGCTGTGCCCCCCACACCACGTGCCTCCTGACAGCAAAGACCTTATTTGTGAACATCTAGTCCCAGAGCAAATGATTAATAAATACGTGAATTAATGCAGGGGCTTAAAGGAACCCTTGATTACTACCCCTTTACTGACAAGATTAATATCGACTAGATAGGACAGGATACAGCCCATCAACAGGGGATTTTTCAAAACATATTAGAAATAACAATATTGATATACCAGAAGTTAGAAAAAAGGGAAGCAATAAGCCACTCAAAGTTCTGGGAGACAGTTCTGCAGCTACTATTCTAAAAGTGCTGGCTGCTGCGTGATCTTAAATTCTCTTTCTGCTTCCGGTTGACTGCATCCAGGCTAAGGTGAGCCAGCTCCCAGACACAGCTAACACTCGGATGCGCCTCTGCCACACAAAAAGTATCACACTCATCAAGGAGTCACGGTGAAATGGTTCCTTGAACACCTCATGACCTTCCTCTCTGTGGGAATCATCCACCTCATGACCTTCCTCTCTGTGGGAATCATCCATCCAACACCATGCCAGGTGCTCACGTCTTTCAACATCCTCCAATAGGGCCGGGGATATAGCTCAGCGGCACAAGAGCCTGCCTGGCAAGCACAAGGTCCTGAGTTTGATTCCCAGTACAAAAAAAAATCCCTAACATCCTCCACTGATACCCAGTAACAGGGAGCCCACAGGATGTGCCCGTTCACTTTCTGCGGCCAAGCTCATATCTACGTCACCCCTCTAGGGACTCCACAACATTGAAAGGTCACCTTTCAGATCTTTAAAAAGACTACAGTCAGAAAGTTATTCATTAAAAAAACATCTCAACTACACAGCTCTGTAACAGGGTAAGAAAAAAACACCGATTGCATACTTTACATAACAAAAATAATAATCAAGCACCTGTAGCTACCACAAGTACCAAAGTCTTTCTCTCCCATTTCCATCTACTTCTAGTTGGAGTCTGAATGCTTAATAATAGTCTTATTTAAACATCACTAAAGAAGGAACAGAGCTTGGGTGGTCTCTTTCTCTCTGATTAAATTATTTTGTTAGCGGAAACCATTTAATAAAACAGATTTTTAACGTTTCAATCTATCCGCTCCTGCTTCTCATAGATAAGTTTTCCTATTGGTTTGCTTGATCAACTTCACAGCCAACTTCACAGAGAAACAGAGATGCTAGGCGTCAGACAGACTTCTGCCTCTTCTTCCCCACCCAAAGGCTGAGCTGGTTCTAAGCAGAGCTCAGGGGCATAAGGCCACACAGACATACTAGACCCTCCTTATTTATCTAAGACCTGGCACAACTTCCTCTTCCCAAATACTGAAGAGGATCTTATTGCTTGACTGACTGATTGTGATTTTTTAATCACTAATAACAGTAATTATGCTTATGGTAAGGATTGTGTCAGGAAGATGGTAACAACGACTAAAGCAAAACATTGCACAAACCATGAGCCTCGTAGCTAAGTAACTAGTGACCGTGGACAGACAGATGAGGCCCATCACTCTGCGGGCACAGTGGGGAACCTCATAGGCAGAGCACTGCTTCTGAGTACTTTGTGCAACTTTTCAGTCTCCTTTTACTCCATCTCCTTCACCCAGAAAGGCACTGATGCGTAGACTTGTTTATTTCCCCATCTGATTTTTAAAACTCCAAGCAAATGACCTGCCACGCAGGAGGCACTGTGTAACTGGGCTGAGTGGTTCCCCAAGACCAGCCATGATCTGATTCTGTATAGTCTTTCCCAACTGCTTCTGACTACAATGGACCAAATGGAAGAGGAGACCAAAGCAGGAATGGGATGCTTGGGAACATTCACTGGAAACTAATTTTTAGGGTAATTCCCACCCAAGGTTACAGCTGCACCCAGAGCCAGGCCTGCTCTTACACCTCTCAAATACCACTTTTCAGAGATCTTCGCAAACCATCTACTGAGGACGTAACAGGATCACTCCTCAGTATCAGATTCGTCTGCTAAAAATATCACTCACGGCCATAACATCATCTAGCCCCGCGTTTAATCCAACCACAGGATTTGCCTCTGTGACCGCTCAGGGCAATGAATTATATAAGTAACTATCTCATTTTATTAGCACTTAATGTGCTTCTCTTTAATTTCACCAAGTGACCCCTGTTCTCATACCATGGGGCCTGGGGAAAAGAAAGGACTGACCGGTCTTTGTGATGTCCTTCATAATTTGTAATATTTCATTCAAGTCCCCTTTAGTGTCTCCTTTCCAGGAGGAGTGATTCTAATGCAAACACTCTCATCAGGCCCATGGGACCAGAGAGTGGGGCTTCACGTACAGGTGCCTTTGGGGAGAACAGACACGAAATTGTAATCGGGAGGCAATAACGCTCTTCTTCAAACTCTCCAATGAAGAAAAATGCCGATTTCCCTTGGTATGTCATCTTGACAGAATGCAAGCCCTTCTGTCAGCTATAAATTTGTTCTCAAATTCTATTTTTACAATCTTTTTCACAATTATTTTTTCTGGTTCAAGTCTCAGTAGAGATAGCATTTTTCCTGCCAACCTCTTCTCAAGCCTTGCCATGACTCTTGCGTGTTTATGGATACCCTTATGATCCTCACGCTGTCCCTGAAACATGGAATATAGACTATGACCCTACAAAGGGAAACGTATTTTTAATTTGGATCTTGTATTTTGTTATGGTTGATACATTGTGTCAACTTGGGGAATCTAGAGGTTTAGCTGAGTAACTCAGGAGGAAGCTGGGGTGCTTACTTTGTAAACATCCTGAGCCTGTGGAAGAGGAGGGCATGGAGATTGTGTGAGAGGTTCACGACCCCTGGGTGGGGTAGGCTGTTTACAATGTAGGGGAGAAAAGGAGGCTGCTTGCAGCCATTCCTCCCTTTTGCTCTGCTTGTTTTGCTGTGCTCTGCTACCCTGAACAGTTTTCCCTCTGCCATGTGCCACTCTGCCTCTCAGCCAGCCATGTATGGACTGAAACCTCCACAAACTGTAAGCTAAATAAACCTTTCCTTCCTTCAATTTGGGTGCTGGGTATTTTGTTTCAGCAACAAGAGAAAAGTAACCAAGACAGAATTGGGTACCAGTGGAATGGGGTCATTGCTGTGACTATACCTGACCATGTGGTTCAAGAGCCTTTGGAAGTGGCTTGTGGGAAGAGTTTGGAAAGGTGTGGAGATGTCTCGTCAGAGCTTGGAAGACCAGAAGGCTGATAGCTATCCTGCCAGTAAAAACCAGGTTCAGGAGGTTTCTGTTGGGAAGAAGGATTGCATTGGTTGTTGGACTCCAGACAATGTATGTTATGGCTTGGCAGAAAGTTTGTCTGCATTTTGTTCGTGTCCAGAAACTTTGCCTAAGACTGAGATTAAGGGCGGCAGCGAACTGATTAATCTGGCAAAAGAAATTTCAAGGCAGTCGAATGTTGGGGCAGTGGCATGGCTATTGTTGGGGGCTTTTAGCCAGATTTATACTGACAATCAAGAGCAAAGAGCCCAGCAGGATGATTTAAAATGTTGTGAGTTTGGCCAGAAAGGAAGCTCCAGTAAAGCTGTGCATTGCAAAAACAAGGCTGAGGAGCTCTCTATTGCTGAGAAGGAACAAGAAAATGGAAAAGATGGCCTGAGGACATCACAAGCAGCAAGTCTCCACCCTTTGCAACCTCAAAACTGCAAAGGTGAAAGACCTTGCCTTGAGAAGGAAGCCAAAGAGTGCCATGTTCCAGAATGGCAGCAGCGGCAGCCACACCAGGTTCCAGAATGGAGGCAGCATAGAGAATTTGCTCCTCAGTATTGGATTCAGTGTGCTCAGCGATCCAGGCACTGGACCCCCATGGCCAAGAGAGAGGAAAGTTTGACTACTACTCCAGGTGGCAGCAGGCCTTGGCATCATCCACAGGGCTCTGGCTTTAGGTGCAAGGAAAATGCAAGAGTTGAGATTAAAGAGACTTCCACCCAGATTTCAGAAGGTCTGGGAGGCCAGGCAGTGTGCCCCTGAGAGGGCAATACATGAGGCTGTGAGTATGAAGCAAAAGGTGCCCTGGAGACCTCAGAAGTTTAGAAAAGACAGGACCGTGGATCATCTGAGAAAACCTGAAACTGGGGAGCAAAGCAGGCCTGAGAAGCTGTGGAAGCTGTAACCACCAGAAGTGCCATAGGGGTGGATTCACACAAGCCCTTTGGAGCTTACAATGTGCCACAAGTTGCTTCAGATGCTGGATGTAGAATTACAGGACACAATGTTAGGCCTGCTAGATTTTGGACTTGCTTTGGTCCCAATGCTCTGTATCTCCCTGTTTGTACCTTTTGGAATGGTAATATTTATTTTGTGCCTGTAAATGCTGGAGGTGTTTAATTTTCATTTGTATGGGGGCAAAAGGTTATGGTTCTAATATAAGCATGTCTTTGTATCTGGAAACTGGTTTAAAGAAATGTGTCTGGTTGCCAAGTTGACAAGGGGTGGAATGTTATGGTTGATACATTGTGTCAACTTGGGGAATCTAGAGGTTTAGCTGAGTAACTCAGGAGGAAGCTGAGGTGCTTACTTTGTACACATCCTGAGCTTGTGGAAGAGGAGGGCATGGAGATTGTGTGAGAGGTTCACGACCCCTGGGTGGGGGTAGGCTGTTTATAATGTAGGGGAGAAAAGGAGGCCGCTTGCAGCCATTCCTCCCTTTTGCTGGTTGTTTTGCTGTGCTCTGCTGCCCTGAACAGTTTTCCTTCTGCCATGTGCCTCTCTGCCTCTGAAGCAGCCAAGTATGGACTGAAACCTCCACAAACTGTAAGCTAAATAAACCTTTCCTTCCTTCATTTTGGGTGTTCGGTATTTTGTCTCAGCAATGAGAAAAAAGTAACCAAGACATATTTGTTTCTAATAGATAAAAATAAACAATGACACTTTAGAGACTCCTCCCACCAGAAAAAAATGGAGACAATAAGAGATTAAATTTCTCCTTTATCTCTTCATTCTTTCTGAGCTTGTATGTCTAACTGTAGCACCCAAATCTGTTTCCTAGTGTGTGTCTAAACAATCACCTCCTGATAGATGCTTATACATGTTAGAGTCCCTTCTTAGTTGTATTCATTGATTTGTCTATTATTTCTGCATTGTTTGCTTTCAATTCTAATTTAAATCCTCCCAGGAATCCATCACACTCTTTTATAGGTACAAGTGTCTAGCACAGAGATGCTTGTGCAACACACATGCCCCTTCTATCACTGTAAATTTACTTTTCATGTCAGACATTTAAGCTAGTGAAACACTAGTTGATCATGTCTCATCTTTTAACCCTAGCCTTGGAAAGGGTTAGGTTGGCTAGAAAAAGATTCCTGGGTGTCACAGCACATTTGATCCAGCCAGGTTCATGAGATAATCAACTCACATAGTAAATGAGCAGGCAGAGTCTTGCACAATGCCTAATCAAAAAAGACAGAAAACAGACACCGTGTTGACAGCCCCATGCTCGCCCACAGGTGGCATCCAGAAGTAGTTCCCCAAGTGTAGCATCCATCAAGCTTGGAGGAGTGCTCCAGGGCATTCTTCCTTCCTGGGCATCAGCCAACTCTCCTAACATTCTACGCAGAAAGAAGAAACCAGGATAGCAGCAACCTGACAATAGTATCACAACCCCAACATCGGGCTATATATAATGATGCATCCCCCTCCACTCTGCCTTCATCTCTTAAGGCCTACCCCACATACATACATCTGTGAGAGCATTTTTAAGAGTATTAACCCAAGTAAGTAACGAACACTGTATTACATTCTCTGAAAAACTATAACTCACAGGGCTTGCACCACACCAAGCACCAGTCTGGTCTCTCAATTTATCACTTCTGACCAAACTCACCTACTTTCTGCTCACACTCACCTATAGCTAGTTACCATCTCCAGCATGTCTAAAATCCATCACTAAGCAGGTTGCAAAACTTGCCACTTACATCATCGCAGTGGAAGATGCTCTGGGCTCACCGCAGCAGGCATCTGCATTCTTGCACCTTGCTTTGCATGGGAGCGTCACCGTGTAGAATGCATGGCGAACATGAGGGACAGAAAGAGAGCTGCTGCTGTTGCTGCTGCTGCTTCTGTTTGCTGCTTCTGCTTGCCCTTCTGTGCCATGGACTATTTCTCCTCTGTGATGCCCACAAGCCACGCCACCCTGCCTTGGAGCCAGCCAGTTACAGGCTGAAACCTCTGTGGACTGCAAGCTGAAATAAACCTTTCTTCCTTTGAGTGTCAGGTATTTTGTCTCAGCAACAAGAAAAGTAACCAAGACCCAGGGTAAGTAATAAGGTACATTCCCAGGAAGGCTAGCTTGCGGTAGGCTTATCCACTTGGCTCTAAAAACTCTTAGTGGGTAAGTGGAGGTCTGAGATTGATTTAAAGCACTGGCACTCAGTCCAGAGACCTTTCCAGTTGTCACAGCTGGGGACCTGGGGACAGATGCTACTTCCGTCCACTGGGCAGAGAACGGAGATGCTGCTATACATCCCACCATGTTCAAGACAGTCTCCACATCCAAGAATTATCCACCACAAATGTTAAGAGTGCCAAAGCTGAGACACTCTGACCACAGGACTCATGAAAACTAAAGAGGAAGTGCTGCAGGTCTGTGGCAGCAGGGGGTGGCAGGGACAGAAGCAGGTTGACTAAACTGGACGGTGGTGCCTTGAGTACTAGGCTAAGTCTAGACATGTGCTGCTCAACCAGTAACCACTGGCTGCATGTGCCTCGCCACGCCCCTGAAGCAGGGATAATCCCAATGAAGATGCACTTGACTAAGCTTAGATCAAACAAACAAATGTAACTATTATTTTTCTAAAGTTTATTTGCTGAATAAATGAGATTAGCTTTATTATAAATATAAAACACTAATTAAGGCTGCAAATATAGCATAAAACATGATTATATTAACTACTTTTATATCTTTTAAGATAGAAAGCTGACCATTGGCTTATATTATTTAAGGATAACTGATTTACTATGACTTATTTCCTAATTGTTCTTTTTTTTGCACGTGCATCTAAATTCTCATTGATGCCTTTCTCTATTATGTAAACTGAACAAATGTCTGTAAGGAATATTGTAAAAAATCATTGTTGCCTATATATGACTAAGAATATGCAGTTAAATGTACTTTGAATTAAAAATTTAAGGATTGAGAAAAAAAAGATGTAAAACAGCCCCCTTAGTAATGTTGTAACACTGATTACACAGTAAAATCATGATGATTGGAATATATTTGGTTAAATAAATGTTATTAAAATCGTTTCACCTATTTCTTTTTACTTCTTAAAATGTATATACTAAAAAATTTTAAATTACTTAGTGTTTCTTTTTTTTTTGGTCTTTTTGAGACAGGGTCTCACTATGCAGTTCAGGCTGGTCTTGAACTCACTTTGTAGTCCAGGCTGGTCTCCAACTCAGAACAATCCTCCTGCCTCAGCCTCCTGAGTGCTGGGATTACAAGCATGAGTGACCACACCCAGCTTAGTGTCTCATATTTCTATGAGGCAGCACTGATCTAGACTTTATTACATAGGTGATCGGGAATTACTAAAGATTTTCAAACATGGCTTTTAATGTTTTTAAAAAATAACCATCAGCCAGGTGAGGTGGTACACACCTATAATACCAGCACTCAGGAGGCTGAGGCAGGAGGATCACTCTGAGTTTGAGGCTCGCCTGGACTACAAAGTGAGTTCAACACCAGCCTGAATTGTATAATAAATCCTTGTCTCAAAAAGATACAGAGACAGACAGATGATAACGATCACACATAACCTATTGTATAAAAATACTTACATTGAGTATGCAGATATAAAGAGGTATTTACATTTTCGAGATCTATGCCTAGTTCAATAAAACATAGCAAATCCATAATATGGAATACAAGTCAGCCATTAAAAAGAATTAGATACATCAGCAAGTACTGTTGTGAAAAACTGATTATGATACATTTCTCATACAAAAGAACTAATTGTTTTAGCTAATTTTTTCATTGTTGAGACAAAATACCCAAAACCCACGGTTAAACTAGGAAAGGTTTACTGCAGCTTACAGTTTGCAGTGGTGATAGTCCACAGCTGGCTGGCTCCAACGTGGCAGGGAGGCATGGCAGAGGGACATCACAGAGGAGAAACAGTCCATGGCATATAGGCAGGAGACAGCGAAGCAGTGAACAGCAGGGAGTCTGCCTCTTTCTGTCCCTTCATATTCCAACCAGGCTCCAGTCCTATTCATTGGTGCCACCCACACCCAGGGTGAGAGTCCATGTTCCATACCCAAAACTATGCTAAACCAAGTTATCACACACCCTAATCTAGTATAACATGTCCATGATCCAGCTACCTCTCAAAAACCTCACCTATGCTAAGCAAGGTGGCACACGCCTGTAATCCCAGCACGCCGGAGGCTGAGGCAGTAGGATCATTGTGAGTTTGAGGCCAGCCTGGGCTACAAAGTGAGTTCAAGGCCAGCCTGAACTGCATAGCGAGACCCTGTCTCAAAGAGAACAAAAAAAAAACCTCACCTATGAGCACATGAGGTTTTTGAGGGTCATCTTGATACAAGCCATAACACTAATGTACAGAATCAGGTGAGTTTTTAAAAAAACGAAAGTAAAACCAATAAGATATAAAACATACACACATCAAAAAAAAATACACCAAACTGAGAAGTGTTTCTACCAGTTATACAAATTTCCTACTTTGTCATGATACATATTTCCTAACATTCAAATTTTCTACAAACAAACCTGAATGGTAGCACATGCCAATTCTGAAAGGCTGAGGCAGAAGGTTCTTAAATTCAAGTCCCACCTGGGCAATTTACTGAGACTTTTTTCAAAACTAAAAATTAAAGAAGGACAGGGGCTGTAGCTCAGTAGAAAAGCCCTGGATCAACTCCCAGCACTGAAAGAAAACTAAGCTACAAACAACAAAGAACATGGGAGTTTCTTGTTGAGCAGGAAAAACAAAACATACATAACTCTTGAATCAAGAGGAACAAGCAGACAGCAGTGAGCAGGACGGAAAGAGCAGCACTCCGGAGGGGTAAACAGTGAGGCGGCTGTCGTGGAATCCAGACGTCAGCTAGCCCGTCCTTGGGCACCTGCACATTTCGTGGCCAATCCTGGTCACAGAGCTCTGCATAAAGCTGGCCAGCCACCACTGTGGGCTCTGGTTATTAAACAGAGAATGAAAAACCAAAATCTTTACTCTTGTAGAGTTTTTTTCCGGTAAGAAGAAAAAAATAAACATATAAATGTCTATTAACTATCATATTTTATATACTGGCACCAGCTTTTTATTGGTATCTTTTGGGCTATTGTGTAAATCTATGAAAAAGGCAGTACTTCCTATTCTGTTGGCCTTTTCCTTAAGCTTGAAGAGGATGCATTATCACAGTGGGTTTTTTTGGTTCTGTTTTGATTTAGCTGTTTGGTGTTTTTTGAGACACGGTCTCACTATGTAGAGCAAGCTGGCCTTGAACTCACGTTGTAGCCCATGCTGGCCATGTAGCTCATGGCAATCTTCCTGCCTCAGTCTCCCATGTGTTGGAATTACAGGCACACACCACCAAGTCCAGCTCAAAGGTTTCTAAGAAACTGAGTAAAACACTTTACTAGGTTCCCCATGTGACACATTTCATTCCCTATTTCAAGTAACTGTAAGACTGGGACTACAGCTGCTCAGCAATCCAAACATGAAAGCTGTTGGAGATACGTACTTCTTACCTAGCATCAGTAAGTGCTTCAAAGAGAGAAGCATTTAAAATATCTAATCGTTTCCCACCCATTTCACTTTTACTTTATCATCACTGGAAGGACATTCATTGTAAATCAGCACATCCAAACCCACAGGCCATCTACTGAGACCCAGCACTGAGCTGCATGGATGGGGAGCCAGAGGATTGGGTGAGGCCCAGCACCCACAGTACACAGCACTGACCCGGGACAAGCCCATCCCAGGTTCTGGTTCTGTGATGGCCAGGTCACCACTGGAGGTGGGGTGGGGCACCTGCTTTATCGGTGTTTGCAGCAGGCACTCTGTGCTGAGATGGCATTCGCTGGCTCGCAACGTTTCACTGTGAAACAACGAGGCAAATGTTGTCATCCTCTCTGACTAACGTAACCACTGGGTTAGAGGGCCAGCACTGACTTGGAGGAAAGGACCAGCCGCTGATTTGGCAGTCATCACTTAACCGATCTGGGCGGCAGGGCTGAAAGGACAGCGCAGAACGAAGCGGGTGACTGAGTTCTAGCTTCAAGTCTGTTATGCTGAGAAGACCGTGCTGGCCAGAGAATGGTTTAACACACCAAGCTGCTGTGACAGATGAGCAGAAATGAGCCAGAAGTCGAGGAGAGGAAAGGCCTTCGGAGCAATCAGTGTAACACGAGTAAAGACCAACGCAGGAGTGGTTATGGCTGTTTCCAAACCGGGACAATGGCAAAGAGTCCGCTTTGGAAGGAGAAGACAAGGTTGCACATGTAAGGTTACTGTCGGGCCACAGAGATTTCTGAGACTGAGACAGACTACAGACTTGAAATAAGCGAGGGGAGAACCTATTAACTCATTTAATTAGACTGATGTACAAGACAGAGGGAAAAGAGGGACAAACTAGAGCTACGTGTCTGCCAATGTTGTATAATAGGCATTTACTTATTTGAAAATTTGGGGGGAAAATAAAGATTAATTTCAAATGGCTAAGAGAAATAGGTAAAAAACCTAAGGCCGAAGGGAGAGGTTCTTTTGCCTTTGGTGTCAAGTTATCATGTCAAATAAAGGTATAAATCGAACAGGGATATTTCAAAGACATATTTAGAACAAGGTAAGCTATAAAATTTCCATGTGTTTTCTTAGGTGGACGGAACACTTTACAAACATCACAGGGAAAGTAACTGGTACCCTGAATTCAGATCAGCTAAAAACAAATTTGAGTCCTAGCTCACTAGGTGCTAAAATAAGTTAGATAACTCATAACCAACAGGTGTAAAAATTAAAAGTAGAAACAAGGACCCTCACACCTCACTCCATCTCGTTAATGAGGAAACTGTAAATGAGGTACGCATGCAATGGAAGTTTAAGAAACAGTATGTACCTGGGGGAGGGGGGAGTGAAGGAGATATCACGCTGGAAGAGTTACACCAATATCTACAAAGAAGAAGTGTGTGAGCTGGGTGTGGTGGCGCACACCTGTAATCCAGCACTCTGGGAAGCTGAGGCAAGAGAATCACAATTCTGAGTCTCATCTCTTCAACTTAGTGACTTAGCAAGACCCCATCTCAAAATAAGAAAGAAAGACGGTTAGGAAGTAGGTCAGTGTGAAGTCTCTGGCTTCAATCCCCCGAGCTGCCAAAAAATAACAAGTGAAAAGATATGAGGAAGTGGGTCGGGGCTGGCTGAGGAGGCAAGGACAGGACCAGCCTTCTAAACGCAAGACCTTGAGGTGCAGGACCTCAAGTTTAGTTTAGGAAGAATTGATTTTTTTTCCCCCTGAAAAATCAAGTACATGTCAGAGAAAAACAGAAATAAAGCCTGAAAGACAGTCTGGTGACACATTATAAAAGCTCAGATTGGTAGACTGTGAGGGTTAAACAGTCCACAGACAAATGTGAGACGGAAAATCTTAAATCTCAGAAGCCCAATTATAATCTACGTTAGCATTCTATAGAGCAAACCCAAAAGTTCCGTAAGCCATTAGTTTGCTCTCTGAACACTGAGGTACAACCAGTAGCTAATTTAAATTTCAGTATCTATTTAGAGCCATATTCATCAGATTACCATTAAAAAAATTCAAGTGATGTCAAGGAGGCAGTTAACAAAGAACTTTTTAAACATTAGAAAAATATTACAACTAAAGCCACACTTGTCATACTAAATGACAGAAATCTAATCCCGACTCCTAAGCACAAATTTCATTTAGAACTTCACTGTCTGTATTCACATACATGGTATTCGTTAGTCCCCCACCATGAGATGTATTCCCCGCAATCTACAAATCGCCTCGCACGATACCCTGGGTGATATTTTCCTCGGTACGTTCGCCGTGACAAGTCTCTGGTACCTCGCTAGCTTCCCCTAGAGAAGTGACACTGACGCATCTGTTCAAGCAAGTATGGACGCCCCGTCCCTGGGACACTCTGCCCTCCGGTCTCATGGGTGTCTCTCCATCAGCCCTCAGTGTCAGTGAGAACATCATCTTCTCCATAAAGCTGCCCCTAATTCTTGACACACTGCGATCAAGTGCTCTGGCCCATGTGCTCCTTCAAGACACTCTGCTACTTCTGCTGTCCAGATCATTACCAAGAAAACAGAAGGAACATGCCCAGGGCTGCTACAAGCTCCCACTCCCAACCCAACACTGACAACACCTGCAGTCAGGTCTATATATCCTTGCTAACACACGCCCGCGTGCATGCACGCACACACACACACACACACACACACACACAGGAACACAAAAGAATCGAGGGCTTGTCTCTGTACCAAGTAACCAGAAAAAAGACTAAACAACTGCGAGTCTTTGAATGAAGTGACCCAGCAAGATCACCCTAGGGCTGGTAAGTCCTATCACTTGCCAAGAGAACAGCCAATGAGCTTTCTGCTGCTATACAGTTTGGAGGAAGTCCACAAAACAAACCTCACTTCTGACACAAACTGAGAGCTTGGTGAGATTCTCCCCAAATCATCAGAGGCTCAGTAATTTACTATAAGGGGCTGGGTGTGATGGCACACACCTGTAATCCAAGTACCTGGGAGGGTGAGGCATGAAGAGTCACTGCAAGTTCGAGGCCAGCCTGAAATACACAGCAAGACCCTGTCTTAAAACAACAAGAGTTTACCAGAAGGACATTCAGAAGTCACTAAACAGTAGAAAGCAAAGAGATATATGGGGCAGAGTCCCACAGCTTCCAGCACAGGGACACAGCTCACTCTTCCTGGTAGCAGTGGGTGACAGTTATGTTCAGGGTACAGCCAATCAGGGCCTCTCACACAGATTCCACTGTCCACAGCTTCCACTGGGGCTTGGTCACAAAGACATGGCTAGCTGTCCAGATGGCTGACCTTAGTCACTAGCTCCTCTAGAATCAAGCTGATACTACAGGACCCAAAATACTCACCATGCAGTACTGTGAAACCCTGTAACAGTCCAAAGCCCCAGGTCAATAGAAGCCCTCTCCACAGGCCAGGCCTAAAAGTTAGGCTCCCGTGAGCCATGAACAAAAGCCAGACCTCTCTTTGGGCAAGGTTAAATTCTTACTACACAGCTACCTGCCTCTTTAATAGGAAGGCACAGTGAAGGATTACCTCACCTTTGATGAAATTTTCTTTCAAAGAAGATGGCAAAGCAAGGTGTGGGGCGTAGGGAGCAGAGGTCATTAGAAGTAAAACATTTTAAAAGCAGGAAAAAAATGTGAAATAACTGTAAATAATGTCTTTATCTATAAGGCAAGAAAAGAAAGCTATTAAGAAAAAAGAATAAGAATTCCAGAAAGGCAAGAAAATGAAAGGATGTAGAAAAAATGGTACCCTTGAACAATATTACTGGAAATGTTCATTAGTACAGCTATTGCGGGAAGCAGTATGGAGGTTCACAAAAAAAGAGAGTCGCCATATAATCCAGCAGTTCCACTGAGTATATACCCAAGGAGATGTTCACGAGTTCACTGTGGCTTATATGAACCAGGATACAGCACCAACCTGTCCATCAACATTTGAATGGATAAAGAAAACATGGTACACAAATACTGTATACACAACGGAATACAATTAAATCCTAAAAAAGAAAGAAGTCCAGTCACCTGTAACAGCACGCACTATCCTGGGGAAC
This sequence comes from Dinomys branickii, assembly GCA_004027595.1. NCBI lineage: Eukaryota > Metazoa > Chordata > Mammalia > Rodentia > Dinomyidae > Dinomys > Dinomys branickii. Next base: position 31,133 of record PVLD010014097.1, on the reverse strand, counting down.
ATTATGCTAGGTGAATACACCAGGCACAGGAGAGAAACACAGGCTCTCGCTTACATGTAAATAATCAAACTCATAGAAGCAGAGGACAGAAGGGTGGTTATAGAAAACTGGAGGGAGTAGGGACTGGAGATGTACATTCAAGAGCTGTGCTACAGCCGGGTGTGGTGGTGCAGACCTATAATCCCAACATTCTGGGAGGTTGAGGGACAAAGAGCGCAAATTCAAGCCCAGGCAACTTAGCAATTAAGCAAGACCCTGTCTTAAAAAATGAAAAAATTAATCCAGGTGTGGCGGCGCACACCTGTAATCCCAGCACTCGGGAGCCTGAGGCAGGTGGATCGTTGTAAGTTCAAGATCAGCCTGGGCTACAAAGTGAGCTCAGGGCCAGCCTGAATTGGCCTAGCAGGCCCCTGCCTCAAAAAGACAAAAGAAAAGGGGGGGGGCTGGAGATGTGCTTCAAACCTTCTCAAGTTTACACAATGTATCAAACCCATTACAAGCTCTGGATTCAACTCTGGTAGCACAGAAAAAAGCTCTACTAAACAAGATGTTGACTTTAGTTAATAATAATATATCTTATTCTTGAAAATTTGCCAAGAGAGAACTTTTAACTAGTCTCATCACAAAAACGTATGTTTTAATGTATATGTTAACTGATTTGATTCACTCACTATGCAATATACACATATTTTAAAATATATTATTCACCATAAATATGTATAATGTTTTTGTCTGCTAAAAAACTATTTTTAAAAAAGAAAATGAAAGGTAAGTTATTTGTCCAAGGGAAATTGGACAAATAACTCACCAAATGTTTCCAGCGTTACAGGCGCATAAGGCTGGCAAAGATGCCCTCTCAAGTGTGGGTAATCCAAACAGCGGGAGCGCCCCAAAGCACACCACAGCAAACCTTCAGAACGCTGAGGACAGAGAGGACATTTTCAAGATTTCTAAGGATAACGTGAAAAAGATTGCATTATAAGATAGGGGTAAGAACAGTGGCAAATCCCGACATAGGAACAACGGCTACACCCAACAGGAAAACACTTTCAAATTCCTGAGGAATCAGTGTTTCAACACAGAATTCTACACTCAGCCAAACCATCAATCAACTAAGAGCCCAGCATAGTGCTATAATCCCAGCACTTCAGGAGGCTGAGGCAGGAGGTTTGCAAATTCCTGCCCAGCCTGAGTGACTCACTGAGACTCTGTATCAAAATAAAAAATGAAGTGCCAGGATGTAACTCAGGATTCAAAGAACTGAGAGTGGGGAGAGAAATCAAGAAGAGAGCGGGGAGAGGAGAAGAAATAGGGGAGGGGAGGCGAGAGGAGGGGCAGGGAGGGGTCAGAAAGGGAAGGGGAAGGGACAGGGGACAGGGACAGGGACTGAAGAATAAAAGCATTTTCTGACATTTGAAGCCTTTATTTTCAAGAAGATACTAATGACCGTGCTCCATCAAGATCAGGAAGCCCAAGAAAGAAGAAAACACGGACACAGGCAATGCAAAATAGCAGCGTAAAAGAAACCCCAGGATAATGGTAAAGGGAGGGCCCAGGGTGTAAATTACAGAGGAGCAATAGGCCCAGGGACAACAGCGTCAGCACAGGAGCGCAGAGGGCCCGGCCCAAGGACTAAGGTCGCCAAGAACAGCAGAACACTGATTAGTTACTTGGCCTTTCTGACAGAACCAAGACGAAATTTCTCATTTCTTCAACTAGACATAATTACTTAGAAAGCCAACCAGAATACAAACTCACACAACAAAGGCAATGCAATCATAATATACCATATGGTTTAAATACAAATTAATAGTTACACAGTTGTAATAATAAAAACCCTGAAAATGTATCCAAAAGTTACTGAACAATTTTATACTACAAGGAGAGGAGGAGAGAGGAAAACCCAAGGGGGGGGTTGTAGGTGACAAGAGACCTAAGTCTTTACCTTCCGAAGAAGAAAGCTATCTTGGTTACTTTTCGCTCATTGAGACAATATACCTGACACCCAAAGTTAGAGGAGAAAAGGCTTATTTAGCGCACAGTTTTCGGAGGTTGGGTCTGTGATCAGCTGGCTCCAAGGCCGGGTGGCCTGGCTGAGGGGCAACACTTCAAGGTAGCAGGAGACAGCAAAAGCAACAAAAGCAAAAGGGGAGAAAGAGCAAGCCTCTTTCCCTCCGTCATACTGCGTGCCGGCTCCCCGCCCTTGGGTGGGAGTAGCACTCACAGCATCTCCATGCCCTCCGCTTGCACAGGCTTAGTATGTTTGCAAAGTGAGGACCCTGGCCCCTTGCTGAGTCACCTAAACTTCCACATTTCTCAAGTTAAACTTCCAAATTTGTCACAGCGAACCAACCATTACAATATCCTAGGGCGCAAACAGCCATCCTAGGGCATGTCCTCTATACTCTAAGATGCAAACTGCCGAGTCACTTAGTTAAACTCCTTTTTCTTTTTTTCTTTTTGTCTTTTTGAGACAGGGTCTCGCTATGCAGTTCAGGCTGGCCTTGAGTTCACTTTGTAGCCCAGGCTGGTCTCGAACTCCCAATGATCCTCCTGCCTCAGCTAACTGAGTGCTGGGATTACAGACATGTGCCACCAGACCCTGCCAAGCCTCTAACCTTCTCAAGTTTACACAATGTATCAACCCATTACAAAAGCCAAGGATAAAACATACTGGGGGCTGGGAATATAGCTCAGCAGCACAGCACCTGCCTGGAAAGCGCAAGGTCCTGAGTTCAATTCCCAAAACTAAAAACATAAAAAATAAAAATAAAACATACTGAAAAATTAAAAAAAAAACAGTAAAAGCTTTTATCTAGAAATATGGAAGTAAATAGTAGAGGAAATAGACACCTCTGGAGAGAAGGAATTGTGTACATGGGGCAGTGGGGCTGGGGTTTGCTTTATTTACTCTTGAGACTTACACCTTTACAAAGGATATATACACATATACTGTGACAAAGTTAAATAATAATTTCAAAGAGGAGAAGCACTTTATTATTAATCTGGATGCATACAGCAAGCCTCATGCTATATAATAAAAGGGGGATGAAGCACTAGCCACACGACTTCACTTCCCCAGAGGAACACAGTGATCATCTGACTAAAAACAGAAGTGAGAATTGGAACTGTAGACTGGAACACCCAACTTCCCTTCAGTGTTTATTAGCTATCTGACATTTGCAAACTACTTTATTACCCCAATAATTCTGGTAAGAGGTTGAATGCCAGACATACAGCTAAAATTAAGCTATGAATATCTCGTAAAAGTTTCATGAATATCTCCTCAAATTTTTCTAAGTTCCATCCCGCTATTTCATCTTTTTTCATTACTTCAGAAATTTCATTAAAATGTGTACTATTCTAATCCTAAAAGATGCAGCTTCTCCTCTATTGTAGACCATGAGGATTTACACTACGGGTTTAAGATTACAACTGCGACCTCACTGTATCACAGACACTGCCTAGTGATTAACTAATGGTCAACTTGTAACACCCAGCTGAACTGAATCAGCATGGCATGGACTGTGGAAAGCCCAACTGATGACTGCTGCCAACAGCATAAAAAGGACTAGAGGGGAAGATGGTATGTTGTTGATCCTCCTGGAGGAGCTTGTCACGCTGGCTTTCCTGAGATGAACTTCAACCACTCTCATCATCAGAGGAGCTCAGGTCCTCACTGTCACTGAGGATGGCTGTGGTTTTCTTTGAGGGAGCACTGGTCCTTACTTTGAAGGTTGCTTCCTGGCTCCAATGCAGATTCCTCAGCCTGCTGCACAGATCCTTCATCCCGCTGGCGTAGATTTTCTAGGTTCTATTGCTGACCTTTGGGCCTTCCCAGTGCACAAGCTAGAAACAGCCTTGCACAAGACATTTGTTATGAGCTGTAGGCCTTCATCTGGACTTGTGGAAGACATTGCCATGAGCTCTATGTCTTCAACTGGATGCACACAGAACATTGCCATGGGATCCAGGCCCTCAGCTGGATTTCTGGGGTCTCTAGCACATGGACAGATCTCTCGTACTTTTTTACTCTTTGGGTGAATATTATTAAATAATCCTTTAAATTATGCATCCTATATTAAATCTTTTCCCTTGTAAACCCCGAGTACAACATAAGGGTAAGAGAAAACATCTTGAATACGAGAAGACAAAAAGTCCTTCACAACTCCTTTCACCCTCTAATGAGCCTTCTTTGCTTTTATGAAATGTATTATCAGCCCAAGTCAAGTCATACTTCTTCAGCCTCTGCCTCTGCATCTTACTATGCTCAGCAGGTCAGGGATCCACACTAATCCACATGTACATGAACGCACTTATATACCCCCAACAATGTTGTGAGCAATCCCTGAAATGAGGTTTCCAAAATCTACCATCTAAAAAGTCTCTTTCATGCTTTTCAAATTAACACCCTAAATAGATTTTAAAATAGACAAGAGTTGCCATATCATAAGAAACTTCGTTGTGAAGATCTTGCTTTTATTACTATATGTTCTCATGATGATACATCATCAGAAACTTACTAAACCACATTGGATTTCCCAATAGGTAGTCTTGCAACTCAATATACTCCAGGAAAACTTCTGGTAAGTTTCTTCAAGCCCCTTAATGTGCTGAGTGTTTAGAAAGAATCATTAGACTACAGAGAAATTCATCAAGAAGCTAGGTAACTTTGGCCCCCTGTTGGGTAAAGATTCAACTCTCAGTTCTTGAAAAAATTTGATCAATTATTCTAGGAGTCAACAGTTTCAGAGAAATCCTATTTAACTCTTCCCTGTCCATGAAAGACTTCTCTCTCAATAAAAGACTTGATGAAGGAACTTCTAAAATTAAAACTCTACAATATCCAAAGATGCTGTCAGCCAATACATTCATATATCAGTCAATAGATACTATTCAGACAGCTCCTACGCCTGCTGGTCATGCAAGTTGAAGTGCTGGCAAGCGTGTTTTGATGGTAATATGGACCTACACAAAATTAAAACTGTGAAAATACCATAAATATTACTTACATGCACCAGAACAGAGCTAAAATTTTTTAAAAATTATTTTATTTCAATTTAGGTAAGATTGATAAAGTCCCAAAACATGTGTAAAGATATTAATAGAAATTAAAGATTATATTATCTGGATCCATTTTTTCTGAAATCCATTCTCCCAGGACTCACTATCATACTGCCCTTCTCCCCTTCCCCATTTAACTCTCACTTCATGAAACATCTATTATACTTCACCATCAGTGTAAGGTAATACATGACTTCTCTCAGGAACAATTAATTTTAAGTCTTACCTCAAAGGTAGGACACAGCAAATTATAACGAACATGTTTTATGAGGGTGTTCACTTTCATTCCCTAAAACTTGTGAGTTCATATTAAGTCCTTTTCAGCAAATATTTTTAAGGGACCTACTGAAAAGCAGTAAGATTTATGTATTAAAATGTATACAGTTGAATTTTGAAAGTGAAACTATTTCGGTTTTAAAAATGTTGTTCACAAAAAAAAATTAAAATGTTGTTCACAAATAATCACATATGAGCCCTTGTCTCCGATTATCTATTGAAAATAGTCATAATATGGTATCAATGAGACTAAGTGAAGACTTATACTAGAGCTTGGCTACCAATTAAGTGTCAAAGATGTTAATCAAAGCCGGGCATGGTGACTCGCACCTATAATCCCCGCACTAAGGAAGGTGAAGCAGGAAGATCATTGCTAGTTCAAGACCACCCTGAACTGCATAGTGAGACCCTGTCTCAAAAAGACAAAAAAAAAGATGTTAACCAAGAAAAATATCTAGAAAAAACTTAGGATCGATAAATTCTAACAAGGATGGGGGGAGGAAATGATAACTTCATCACATTTCCATACAAAGGAAAGTGCATGTTAGTAGAAAAGTATGGAATGTATGTCTTTTTTTTTAAGTAAAAGAATGAAAACATATTATCAAACAGCCAGCCATTTACAAAGTAGCACCAGAACACTACAATCAAAACTGAGTTATAGATAAGATCACAGGGAATTAACAATAGTTGTATTCCATATTGATAACTTCAAAGTATATACTCAGGAAAAATAAATATAGACATGCAAGACTGATCAGACAACTAATCATTAACTGTTCCTTACAATAAAGTGACATAAGTCAGTAGTACAGCTATGTTAGCCCTCCTGCACATGCATACATATATACATCCATACATACATAATTATCCCCTTCTTCCTTTTCTCCTCCCCCCATCCCAGCTGCTCCCTACTTTGAAGCAGTTTCTAGCATATTGTATCACTGATGTAGGAAACTGAAAGTGTGAATATAAATTAGGAAGTATGATAAACAGTGTGAAATGAATGGAATATATGTCTAATTCCAACTCCCACTATATGCCTTCATGCAAGGCATGATTAAAACATATGATGAATTTTTAAACAAAACCATTATTGCAGTACAGGAAACGCCACCAATTTTCCTTCTCAAAATACTCCCCTCACTTCACGCACCCTTGTCCCAACATCTCTCTGCCATTCTGAAGCAGTTCTTGAAGTCCTCCTTCATTACTGTCTTTAGTTGTGCTCTTGTGCCTGCCTCAGTGTCCTGAAACCACTCGAAACATTTATTCTTCTTGGTCCCTTTGACTTTGGGAGGAGTCAGAATTCTCAGAGGGCCGGATCTGGTAAATACTGTGGATGAGGATGCACCTTAATGTTTTTATTTGACACAAATTACCATAAATGTTTCTGTCAAGTCATCATAATGAAGTAGCCATGACAGCACACAACTAAGGACATAAAAGAGAATTTCCGGAACTGCTTCAGAAAGTTGCAGGAACAACACATAAGTATATTTGAAGCAAGGGGAGTATTTTGAGACAGATTAAGGGCAATGTGTCTGGTACTACACTAAGTTTTTACAAGCATCCTCTATGTGTTATGATCAGACATTGTACATCAGGGTTTCAATGGCCCCTAACACTTGTAATTTCCTTTCACAACCCCTGTCATATTCCAGTCTGCAAATCACCCTTGCTCACAACTCACTACTCTAGGTCAGAACTTTCCAGCAGCTTTATTAATATTTTGCATAAAGCTACTTTCCAGGTACTAGGGCAGTTTTTCTACACATAACACCTCGTTTGATCTTCACAATGACTCTGTGCCCTAGCTTTTATTCACCACGTTATAAATACAAATCCTTAAAAAGCATAGGCAGAAAAAACAATTGGAACCCAAGGACGGCAGACTTCAAAGTCCTATTTCTTTGAGTTCTATTTAGTTAAATGAGTAACACCGCCAATGTACGCACTGAGTGTTATGGTTCTAATGTAATATAATGGCTCTGTATCTGGAAACTGGTTTAAGAAATGTGTCTGGTTGACAAGTTGACAAGGGGTGGAATGTTATGGTTGATACATTGTGTCAACTTGGGGAGTCTAGCGGTTTGGCTGAGTGATTCAGCAGGAAGCCAGGGTGCTTACTTTGTACACATCCTGAGCCTGTGAAAGAGGAGGGCATGGACCTTGTGTGAGAGCTACCCGCCCCCCTGGGCGGGGGTAGGCTGTTTACAATGCAAGGGAGAAAAAGAGGCTGCTTGCAGCCATTCCTGCTTTTTGCTTTTATGGTTTTTGCTGTGCTCTGCTGCCATGAACTGTTGCCCTCTGCCATGTGCCACTCTGCCTCAGAACCAGCCAAATATGGACTGAAACCTCACAAACTGTAAGCTAAATAAACCTTTCCTTCCTTCATTTTGGGCGCTGGGTATTTTGTCTCAGCAACGTGAGAAAAGTAACCAAGACACTGAGTTACAGATAGATAGTACAGAACTACACAAACAAGTTTGCGAACTGCTATTGCAGCTCATCTTTTGACATTGTAGTGTATGAGCTAAGTTTTGAAAGAAAAAAAGATTCATTACGTAGCCACAGTATATATTATACAAACCTAGTATCATTATCTCACTATCTATTCCTAGGCAGAAAAAATTCAGTGCTCTCCAGATCACTGCTTACCAGTCTCACGCTCTCCAGCAATGCCTTTATCTGTACTGACATATATATTTAGACATGCACACAGGCAGAAGGAGCTTAGAATGTAGGTAGGCAGAAGGAGCTTAGAATGTAGGTATACCCCTTAAACAGCAGGCATCGAACATGTGCTAAAATGTTCTGACTGTAAGCAGACAGGGCTGGAGTTGATATTGTCTCCCAAAGCAAACAAACAAACCCCCACCACATTATGGAGCCTGGTGACTGCCAACGCTGTCTGAGAATAGCTGTGCAAAACAGAATTAGAGTAGAAACCACCACCTGCTGGCTGCTGATTCAAAACACTGCTTCCCACAGCACCTCATCTTCTGCAGTTTCTCCTCAGGAAGAAAGTACTTTGTGACACAGGGTTTGACAAGGTGGCTGTTTTTCCTATTGCTTTCAGATGCTCTGCGACAAGTCATCAAAAGCATTAAAGCACCGCCCTCCTCTATAAGTGTAATTCATTACATGTGCCCACTCAGAAGTTAGTCTCAGTGAGCGCGACAATAACTCGGTGGCATTCTCCCTTGTGGTGCACCTCAGGGACACAAGCTTCCTGCCGCCTGCTCCACTGACCCGGGTGACCTCGGAGCCCTGCTGGAAGTCACATGACCAGGGCAGCTTTCTAAAAGGAGCTGAGTCTTGTCCAATTTTCACAAGAGAAACTTACTTCTGTCTGCGGGGCAGGATTTAACAGCAATAGACCAGAAAACTGAGAAAGAACTTAAGGTCAAATGTACAAAAAAACAGAATGGGCAGAAGTCAAAATGGCAAGATTTCAGGGATAGCACATCAGATCCCCACAATCAAATATTCCCTTTGGTTAAATACAGTATTTTAAATTGCGCAATTAAAGTATAAAGTCTCCTTTCCCAGGAACTCATTACACCATAAGTTCTTAGTGGGAAATGAATTTTCTGTTGTCCTCCCAGATGGCTTTCCATAGAGCAAACACCTAGGGGCAGAGAAAGCAACAATGCAGAGATGTCTTGGCCCCAACTGGGCTGTCCCCAAGCTCAGCTAACGCTCAGGCCTTGGCGTGATCAGGCCCCTGGGCGTTTTCTGCTCTCTTTACTGTCTGCCTGTGGTACAGTCTGTCCACCACACAGTCCATAAGGCAAATATACAAACAGTATATTTGAATTGCTCTTTCTTGTTTTAAAATCTCTGAAAGAGGGCTGGGGGTGTAGCTCAGTGGAAAAGCTCTTGCCTAATTTGCAGAAGACCCTGAATTCAATCCCCAGCAGCAAAAAACAAAAACAAAGACACATGAGGTTAAAGAAGTACAGGGATTTAAACCGGATTTCCAAAGCCAGAAATAATTTCCAATGCCAGAGAAGGCAATATCTGTAGGCATTCCATACCCAATAACATACCCAAAGAACAAAGTCAAAGACCAAGCCAACCTGGCAAGAGCATAACATCCGTACGGCAGGAAAAGGAGTCTTAGGGTTTGTGGCTGCATGTCCCCCCAAATCCTCATGCACTCATGGGGCGGGAGTCTAGACATCTGACTGATCCACAGTCTGGTGCTGAGATTGAGTGTGAGTGCGACCCCTGCCCTGGGGTGGGTAGTTTGCACACAATGGGGACATGAGGCTTTGGGGGGACATTTACACACAAACCATAACAATCACACAGTGCCTGTCAGAGTTATAATGGAAACACAAGTCGCTATAATTCCAAAACCTAAATTGTTCCTAGAATGCTGTATATATAATGTCTAGAGAAAAAAAAATCTATCCACTGAATTCAATAACTTGATTCACACTTTTACCAGAATTTAACTGACAATTATATTTTCAGTAGTGAGAATTCCCACCTGCTTAACTTCACTCAAACACTTTCAGATAGCTTCACTTACTTGGCTATTCCCACTAACTCAGCTATTCCAATTGACAAAAAATAGACTAAGGTAATTCAATTAAAATCATATACTTTTGCATTGGTTGGTTTGTTTATTTGTTTGTTAAAGACAGGATCTCACTATGTAGTTCATGCTGGCCTTGAACTCACTGTGTAGTCCAGGCTGGCCTCAAACTCATGGTGATCCTCCTGCCTCAGCCCCATGCACTGAGACTACAGGCGTGCACCCACCGCACCTAAGACTACATTTTTCATGAAGTGGAAGCACAACAGAAAGGAGCCAAATAACCAAGAAATGCAAATCTAAAAGATAAGTCTAATTTGTTCTATTTGAACAAATAACAAGAAAAAGTGTAACCAAATATGGATTTTTCTGGCAGAGATAATAAAACCCAAGGTAGAGCTGGGCATGGTGGCGCACGCCTGTACTCCCAGTACTCAGGAGGCTGAGGCAGGAGGATCATTGTGAGTTTGAGACCAGCCTAGGCTACAAAGTGAGCTCAAGGCCAGCCTGACTGCATAGCCAAACCCTGTCTCAAAAAGACAAAAAACAAAAAGAAAAAGAAAAAAAAAAACAAGGTAGAGAAACTATGATGCCCCCCCCCCCGTTGCCACTGAGGTGTGTGACAAGACTGCATAGAAATGGCAGAAAAGAGGAAAAGATAAATCCATAAGACATTTGTATGGAAGAAACATTAGGTCTATAACCAGTACTCTGTCCACAGAAGAACCAATGCAAACTAAAGGTTCTGCTCGCATAAAGATTTATGAAGTCCCCCAGCAGGACAGCACTTGTCTAGCATGTGTGAGGCCCTGGGTTCATTCCCTAGCCCTGCCACCCCCAACTGTGAGGTCGAAGTGTCCATTTGTGAAACATCTAGAGAGAAACAAAACGGGTAATAATGCATTCACTCGAGTTCAATCAAGACAGAAAAGCAGGGCTGGGGATATAGCTCAGTGGAATAAGCGCCTGCCTAGCAAGTGCAGGGTCCTGAGTTCGATCCCCAGTACCGCCAAAAAAAAAAAGACAGAAAAGCAAGGATAAATGTTAACTGATGACTGAACTTGGAGTCTCAAAAGCCAGAGAGGGTTGTGCTGGCAGAGGAGGAGGAAAATGTGCATTTCCACCCCAGGCGTCTTAGTCTCTTTACTTTCTTCTTGCTACAACCAATACCCAACAGCACAGCTTAAGGCAGAGAAGGTTTATTAGGCTCACGGGTTTTACAAGTTTCCGGCCACAGTGGGCTGGCTCGAAGGCAGAAGGGCATGGCATTTCTGTATTGTTTATGGCTTTTCTGGTTCATATGTCTCCATTCTTTTGTCTTTAAAATAAAATTTAAAAAAAAAAAAAAAAAAAGAAGGGCATGGCAGAGGGAAGATTTCAAGTGAGGCAGGAGCAGAGGAGGATACACCCTTCCGGGTCACACTTCTCTGGCCAGGCCCCACCTCTAAAGAGCATATTCAGCTGTGACTCATGAATGAATTGACCCACTAAGGAGAGTTTGGGGGACACTGAAGACCTAACACGAGGGAATATCACTAAGCTACACTTCCACTAAATGGTCACTGCAAGTAATGAGCAGAAGACTCAGAAGGAGCTCAGAACTACGAGAGATCATGCGTCTGGTTTTTTGTCTTGCTTTGCTTTAAGACAATTTTTTGGAGCGGTTTTAGATTCGCAGCAAAGTTGAGCAGAAGGTACGGAGATTTCCCACACCGCGCCTTGTCTCCACACACGCACAGCCTCTCTCATTATCCACATCTGCCACCAGAGTGGCCCATATGTTACAAGTGACGGACCTGTGTGTCAGGTCTGCCTAACAGATTTGAAAGTACAAGCCAAGTGCGCTGAAGCCTCCTGTTCAAGGTCAATGGCCAGGCGCCATCAAAACTGGGCTACCTTGCCTGGATTCTCTCTTGGGCCCTTCCCAGATAAACCCCCCAGTGTACTCAAGGAAACCCATGCTGCTAAGTACAGACTGACATCGTTTTACAGGGCCTGTCACCACTGTCAAGGACCAAAATGAACTTGCAGGGAGATTCAGAGAGAACTCTGCTTTTCTCTAAGACGCTCTTCAGCGTTATCAGCACCCATTCATACCTTTGGGACTCTACGCACTGAACACCATGGTCGACAACCTTATCATAGAGCAGGATTACTGGCATAATAACACACCAAAACATAGTACTTAGCTGCAGACTAAAATTATCAGTGCTCACTGGGCATGGTGCCACACACCTGTAACCCCAGCTCTCGGGAGGCTAAGACAGAAGGATCACCCTGAGTTTGAGGCCAGCCTGGACTACCTAGCAAGACTCTGTCTTTAAAAAAGAAAACTCAAAATAAAACCATCAGTTCTTTTTCTTCCTGGAGACCAATCTATGATACCAGTGTCCTCACTGATAAAATCTCTATCAAAACCAGGTGCGGTGGTGCATGGCTACAGTTCCCAGCTACTTAGGATGCTGAGGCAGGAGGATCCCTTGAGCTCAAGAAGGAGGGACTATCTTGAGAAATGTGGTGAGAGCCTCTTAAAAACAAACAAAAGCAATGTTTTAGATGTTTGCCTGCCTGAAGAGATTCCTTCCCCGTGGCTTAGCAGATCCTTTTAGCCTCAGTTTCACTTCCATGTTTTCAATTATCCTCGGTCAACCAAGGTCCAAAAATATTGAACACAAATTCATTTTCATACTGTTTTGAGTAGCATGACGAAAGCTCACACTGCCCCATGGCTACACTCCTTGGACACAAATGGTCCCTCTGTCCAGTGTATCTCCACTTACACACTACTAACTCATTGTCAGTCAGGGCCAGACTGACTGCTGTACACTGCCGTGCTTATTTTCAAATAACCCATGTTTTACTTAAAAATGGCCTCAAATCAAAAAGTAGTGCTGAACCGGGCATGGTGGCTCATGCCTGTAATCCCAGCACTCGGGAAGCTGAGGCAGGAGGGTCATTGTGAGTTCAAAGACCAGCCTAGGCTACAAAGTGAGCCTGAATTGCATGGCAAGACCCTGTCTCAAAAAGACAAAAAAAAAAAAAAAGTGGTGGTGAACAAAACCTATCTTCCTATGTCTCATTTAGATCAACCAGAGACTTCAGATCCCTAAATAAATAGGGTAAGTCTCCCTCCCTGCACGCATGATCAAGCCATAAGAAGAAGGACCTTGCATTCCTTTGGCCCCTCTGCATCCCTTATGAATGGGGGGGGTATAACAGAAATAAAGGTTGCAAGAAAGATAATAACATAAATTTTTGTTATTGTGGTTTTAGTTTTATTTGGCTTTTTGAGACAGGATTTTACTATGCAGTTCAGGCTGGCCTTGAAGTCACTTTGTAGCCTAGGCTGAGCTTAAACTCACAGCGATCCTCCTGCCTCAGCCTCCTGAGTGCTGAGATTACAGGTGTGCACCACCATACCCAGCCTCCTATATAAACTACACTTTTAAGAAGACTACAACCGCAGTACACAATTAGGGTTACCCAAGGTTATCTACATTCCTACTCCCTAGGTTTGTTTATACTTTCTTCTAGACCCATCAGCCCAAAATCCCTTGAAGATAGTGAAGTCTACAAATTAGCTTTGCTGATAAGGTAAAGGGCAGAAACCTGACCTTAAAAAAAAGAGTCATAGGTTTCAAAGAGTATTTTTTAGGCAAAATAACTTAGATCACCCATCTTTTAAAAAATGTAATACCCAGGGCCCACACCTTCCTCCCATAAAACAGGCCACCCTGTCTTTCATCTGTGAAGTGAACCGTGATCTTCCCACCTGTGGGGAAGGAGGAGAGGGTCGCTTTCCTGCTGTAAACCAAGCCCAACCTCTCTTAAGATTCACAAACTCCACAGGTTCCCAGAGCTAGAAACACATATTCCCAGCTCCACACTATCATGTGCTTCTTTCATAAGGGCCCACACTCTATTCCCTCGAGTGTGCACTTCTAAAACTTCCGCCCGGCGAGCCCCTTATGCTTCTTTGAAGGCAGTGACATTGCTAACTTACACATGCCTTGAGTATTAGCTCACAACATCATGCAAAAGGTGAGTAGAGTGCAGAAATTTTGGGGAAACCCACATGCATGTGATACCTACTGAAGTATACCGTGATAGTTGTCCTGTTTCATTATTATTCTTCATCTCCTCCTGTGTCTAGTTTTTAAATCAAACTTTATCATAGTAAGGTCTCTACGTACAGGGAAACCAGTATGTGCAGGGAGCGGTAAACCTAAGGTTTTCAGGCGCCACTCAGGCATCCAGGGGATAAGGGGAGACTGCTGCACATTTCAATGACTATTTCCAAAAGTTAATAAATAAAAAGCTGCTTAGTCAGTTACTGGAAGCTGGGCAGGTGCATCTTCTCTTTCCTCAAAAGGCAGTGCGCTACCCCAGTGACATCTGAAAGTTTGATGAAGGGAAGCATTTCAAGGGCAGGCCCCCAAATCCTACTGCTTTTGCATCACCTATAAGGAAACGGACAGCATGAGTTCTCTGTCGGTACTCCACACATATGTGTTCAGTGAGTCTGAGACTCTAATACAGGTTGAGTAGCCTTATGTGAAATGCTCAGGATAAGAACTGTTTCAGATCTGGATTTTTTTTTAATTTAGAATATTTTCATATACACACTGAAGTTCATCCATGTTTTGTATGCACCTCACACGCAGCCTGCAGGTGACTTTATACAGTATCTTGAGTGCAATCTGAGTTTAAACTGCAGCACTGCTATCACATGAGGTTGGGTGCGTGGTATCTGACAAGAAGTCAATTTAATTCAAATGATGCCAGTGAGTTAACTTTCACTTGTGTCATGTCACAAGTGTTTCAATGTCATATGCTCAAATTTTGGAGTACTTTGGATTTCAGATTTTTAGATTAGTAATGTTCAACCTGTAATAGCCTCACGAAGAGTTAAAATTTTAAGTCAAGTGTGGTGGTGCATCCCTGTAATTGCAGCCCTTTGGGACGCTGCAGTAGGAAGATCACAAGTCTGAACCCAGCCTGAAGAACTCAGCAAAACCCTATTTCAATTTTTTTAAAAAAATCTTTTAAAAATTAAGGGCTGGAACAAAAGAAATGACCAAGAGAGTGAAAAGACAACCCACAGAGTGAGAAAAAATTGTAGCCGGTTGCCTCCCCAAAACAGGATTTGTATCTAGAACACATGGAGAATTGAAAAAAGCCAGGCCCCCAAAATTCAAAGACCCAATCCAAAAATGAGCATCTGAAATGAATACATACTTCTAAGATGAAGAAATATAAACAGCAAATAAACACATGAAAAAATGTTCAACATCATTGGTCATTAGAGAGATGCAAATTAAAACAACACTGAGATTCCATCTCAACCCAGAAAGAACAGCGATCATCAAGAAATCAACCAGTAACAAATGCTGGAGGGGCTGTGAGGAAAAGGAACCCTTCTCCACTGTCGGGAATGTAGATTGGTGCAACCACTGTAGAAATCAGTGTGAGATTCCTTTGAAAACTAGGAGTAGAGGTTCCATTTGACCCAGCTATTTCCCTGCTGAGCATCTTCCCAGAAGAATTAACATCATACCACAGCGATATATGTGCACCTATGTTTACAGCAGCATAATTTGTAATAGCTATATCTTGGAAACAACTCAAATGCCCATCAACTGAGGAATGGATAAAAAAAGGTGATTTTTTATAATGGAGTATGACTCCACCATATAAAAGGATAAACTGGAGATTTTTATAGGTAAATGGATGCAACTCGAGACCATACTCTTAAGTGAAAATGTCAGACCCACATGTGTAAACATAGTATTGTCTCATTAGTGTGAGAAACTGAATGAGTAAATAAGATCAAAAATGTACAACAGATATTGTGAATTAGGAAGAAACTATTCAAAAGAAAAGAAAAACTGGGATGGGGGAAAAAGGAAGGGAAAAAGAAAATACACACACACACACACACACACACACACACACACACACACACACACACGATAGTTACCCAGCCAGTTTCTTTGTTCACTGAAAAGAAAGATTTAGCCGGGCATGGTGGCTCATGCCTGTAATCCCAGCACTCAGGAGGCTGAGGCAGGAGAATTGCTGCCAGCTCAAGACCAGCCTGGTGTACAAAGTGAGCTCAAGGCCGGCCTGAACTACATAGTAAGACCTTGTCTCAAAAAAAGAAAAAAAAGAGAAAGGTTTGTGCTAATATTTCTTGTCTATATCTTGTGTTCTGAATACCTACTACAAAGATAAAAAATGCAATGTATTAATTATTGCTATTGTCATACTAACCTGTTTTGAAACTGTTTTATTATTTTTACTTTTTTTCTCTCTTTAAAATAAAAAATAAAAATTAAGGGCTCAACATATGGCTCTGGGTTTAAATCTCCAGTATTGAAAAAAAGCAAAAACTTTTTAAATTTTTATAAAAATTTTAAAGACACAAAACTAAAATAAATGTCTTCTTTCTTCTTTGGAAAACCGTCAGAAGTACTTACATTTCTGCAGGCATACAGAAGAAAACAAAAACCTCCCTCAAAATCCCAAGCTTCTGCACCAACTACAGTGAAGCCTGTCACAACCTTCCTCCCTCCCAGACTCCAGGACACAAACTTAATTCATAACCTCCAAGGAAAAGGAAGATATTTTTTCTACTAGAAAATTAACTAAATTACTTTTTCTGGTAGATAATCTGACACCTTCAGCTAATGAGAGATCTTTATGGGTCTTGTTCCCTCCAGTCTCTGAGACCATGATGAAGGCACTCTAAAGTGAATTTCCAAATTCATCGTGAAGAACATGTTTGATTGTATTTTTACCTCAGCCACTGGCATCCTGTCAATAAAACACGCCCTTGTCAGACAGTGCACGCCTCTCAGACACATGCACTTATGCACCCGGCTCACCTCCGGGTTCTCTCATAGGCCTTCCCATACATCTTACATTTCCCCGCTTACTTCAGTCAGAAAATAAACAGCTAACTTTCCCCCACACGGATGCTTACAGAAACTGTGCTTCTCAAATAAATCAAAATCGGATAGATAAAGATATTAATGTAAATAATATATAAATCGGGAATGGTAGCAGCGCACGCCTGTAACCCAGCACTCTGGCTGAGGCAGGAAGATAGCGAATTGGAGCCCAGGCTGTGCGGCTTAGTGAGAACCTGTCACAAAAACAAGTGAAAGGCGAGCTGGGGGGAAAATCCCTGGGTTCAATCCCCAGAACACGTGTACACACACACACACATACACACACACAATAAAGATTCTAGTTAACCTGGTTCTACCCTACAGCATCCTTTCTGCAGGCTGTGAATCTCTAGTGTTCCTAAGAATCATGTGGAAAGGTGAAGAATGCAGATTCCTGGCCTCACTCCACAGTGCAAACAATTAAAGCCATTTGGGGTTCAAGAATCTGAATCTTCAACAAACACCTCAGGAGACTCAGAGCTAGTGGAAAAGGAGGTAATGCAATCTACTGGACTAAAGCAGAATCTGAATTTCAATTCCAGCACTGTCTCTAACGAGCTATGTGACTGCAGGCTTAACTTCCTCGGGTCTCGGTTTACTCATCTGTAACAGAAGGGTGTCATATGCACAGCTGAGATGCCTTCCTGCTACGAAATTCTCTGCTTTGTTAAAGGGAAGGGAGGTAGCTATCTAAATGTGAGTGCTCTTAGATTTTCTTACATAACAGCATTTAAACTGTATTTAAGTATTATTTATTCAAGTATTTCCCCATCAAAGAGAAGTCTCTGGCTATACCTTAAGTATGCCAGATACCTAGTTCAATGTCAAATCATAGACAGTGCCAACTGCAGACACACACGAAGTGTCCATGAAGTGTGCAATTGAAAAGATTATAAGAACCGTGATTATAAGCAGTTAATTTGGATATCTTTCCAGACTTTAAAGACCACAATCTTGACATCATTACCAACGTTTCAAAAGAACCAGGGCACCAGTTAAGTGGCGCCTTTTTCACAAGTAATTATCAGCAGCTACTTTTATCTCAGGCATTGCTTTGGGGGAGGAAAGTCTGACTTTACAAAGACAGCTAGAAGTTGCAACCCAAGTGTCTTAACATTTTAAAAAATCTGTACAGTTTGCTGGAGCTGAGATTAAACATTTATCCTTCTCTTGCAGCCGCTTTGGTTTCCAGGGAGCTGACTGTTAGGGCTGAGGCAGGCTGAGGAGAGGTACATCCACAGATGCACACAACACACACCGAAGTTTACTGGAAATTTTCAAAGTGTCTTTTTATGTCTTTAACTCAAAGATGAACACATTTCAAGGTGACCCAATCCTCCAGTGACAGGCAGTGTTTTAAAAGGGCCAGAACTCTCCACTTAAACAATTTCTAGTGCTATGTTGAAATCGAACCCTCCAGGGCCCCGGCTGCTCTCTCATTCAGTAGTCTTTCTTTCCTCGCAGAGCCAGCCCATTTTAAATGAGTGCTTGAAGTTCTTCTTCCTTCCTAATAATTAAAATCCATAGGGCTCAGATGCTGTGGGGAAAAAAAAAATGTTTTTTAACTTAGCAGGCACCATGGAGGCCTTTTAATTATTTAATTATACAACAAACCCAGATGATTACTTCATGGGTTTTTTTCTATGTATCAAAAACGGTATCAACATAATAACACAGTTTCATCGCTTATGCTTACAAGCGAAAGGCAAAAGACTTCAAAGGTAGAAGGAAAGTACGCATTCGTAAGTGGATGCCCTATTTACAGTCAAAAAATGTACCTAATCACATTACTGTGTGTACGATTCATACAGAGAATACGACTTTTTTCTTTCTGCACTAGAATATGACTCTTAGCCATTATAGTATAATGAGTTGATTACACTAAAATCTGAAAATTAGGTTCCGCTATTTAAATGAAATATGCCTGGCTGCTTTTGCTCAGCGCCTCTGCAGAAATCATTCCCTGTCAAAAATGTCCTTTCCGAAATAAGCTCCTGCGGGCAGCGCGTGGGCTCATCTTCCCGGTTCCTATCATGGTCCTGCTCCCTGTTTTAACATGCGTGTGACAACGGGCGTGAGCGAGCTCCGGACAGCAGGAGCCAGGTGGGGTCCCGCTGGGATCCGCAACCGTGACTGACAAGCACCAGTGTATCACGCACTCCGAGGAAGGCTTTAAGAATATTTGTGCATAAAAGTGAATTTTAAAACTTTACTCTGGCCTCTTTCCCCATCCTTTCTATTGCCCTGAAGCACTGAAGCTGAACAGGTCAGGCATTTGAACCAGGCCAAGATGGGGCACCCCCACACCGACTGGGGGACGGGGCCCCAGTAGGGCCCCAGACAACTAGGAAAGGAGTGTGGGGTGACCCATGTGGGCAGCAGTGCGTGCAGAGTGTTTCAGACGTGGGAAGGGGTAACCCTGGCACAAATGAAGTGGTGTTAGATCAGAATGGAAGGTAAGTGGTGTGAACGCTTACGTTTTGCTATATATAGAGAGAGAGAGAGTAAGTAGATAACATAGAAGTGTCGCATGTTTGCACACATGCGTGTGTGTATGTGTGCACATATGAAGGCAATACATATTTTTTTTTCAGCTCTGCCAACTGAAGGGCTTGGGAACAGAGATATCCTAGTCACCATGAACAACCTAGCGCTCCTATTTTAGCTTCTAAAAATCATTATCCACTGCAAAAAAAAAAAAAAAAAAAAAAAAGATCCTCCTTGGAAAACTGGTAGACTCCAGTGTGCAGAGAAAGGAAAATTATGAGATATGCCAGAAACACTTTGTTGAGTCAGAAAGTAAGGAAATGTTTTAATTATTAGGAAAAGGGCATCTCAAAAAGAAAGAATAACCAGCTCAAAGGGGTTACCATTAGCAACATCTAAAACAACTTGAATATAAAATAAATAATAAGAGAAGCAATTATAATTCATTGGGAAAATAGGAAACCTCAAATACACATTAAATAAACATGAACAAAACTGAAAGTACGCAAACAAACAGGATACTTAAATAGTTGCAAAGACCCGCCAGCAGAGTACATGTTCATTACAAAGGTTAATCTAGTGGTCAAAATATTAACAGCGAGACAAATGCAAATCACGCACTGCCCACAGAGGCGAGGAGGACACGGCGCCCTTTCTGTAGTATTCCTGCCCAAAAAGCACAACTGTGAAAAAACACTGTGCACAGAAGCTAAGGAAATTCTACAGAATGACTGGACTGAGCTATGCACTGTGGCTCAAGCTGCAACCCCAGCACTTAGGAGGGTGAGCCAGGAGAACCAAGAGTTGAAGGTCAGCCTAGGTAGGTGGGGTATATAGTAAGCTCAAGGCCAGCCTGATCCACATAGTGAAACCCTACCTCAAAATATAAAAGAACAACTGCCCTGTATCGGTCAAAAATATAAAGATAGACAAGTTCATGAAAGACTATGCAATTATTCCAGGCCACAGGATAGAGAGAAATGATAAAGAAAGACAATGTGCCAGGCCTGTTGGTGCACACCTGTAATCCCAGCACTTGGGAGGCTGAGGCAGGAGGACTGTCACAACTTCAAGACCAACCTGAGTTACATAGTGAGTTCAAAGCCAGCCTGAACTGCATAGTAAGGTAAGTACTCACCTCTCACCTCTGAATAGCAACAGTGTGTGGTATTTTTTTTGGGTTTTTTTTGGGGGTCTTTTTGAGACAGGGTATCACTATGCAGGTCAGGCTGGACTTGAGCTCACTTTGTAGCCCAGGCTGGTCTCAAATTTCCAACGATCCTCCCGCCTCAGCCTCCTGAGTGCTAGGATTATAGGTATGTGCCACCACACCCGCTTAGTGTGTGGTTTAAACTAGATCTTTCTGAAATAAAGAGTATTATCAGGACAACTGGCTGAATGTGAACTTTGCAGTATAACTTTTTTCTAATGTTAATGTTCATATTTTAACAGTACATTGTTGTAGCTATTAAGAAAAGTGGCCCTATAAAAACAAAATCCTAAAGCACCCAGGGTGCTGAAGCATCATGTCATCACCCAATTTCCTCAGTGGCTCAGAGGGAAAAGTCCCTTGTACTATACTGAAGCTTTCTTAAAAATTTGAGATTGTTGAAAAAAAAAAATTGAGATTGTTTCAAAGTTTTGATAAAAAGCTTTATAGCAAAATGTATGCTGGTTTATACACAATACTCCGTGAAGGTATAAGAATTCCACAATAAATTATTAAATTATATAAAAATAATTATTTTCATGTTATATTTCTTGTGACAGTTTGGATACTAAATGTCCTCCAAAGGCTCCTGGGTTGAACAAAGTCTGCCCCCAGCTGAAGGTGCTACTCAGAGGTGAGAGGGGGGCCTAGTGAAAAGAAGGTCACTGGCGACACCATCCTTCCAGGGGTATGGGGACACTGGCCCTTCCTCTCTTGTTCTCTCTGCTTCCCAGGCCCCATGAGGCGAGCAGCTGCTCTACCACGCACTTGCTACCGCAGTGCTCTGCCTTGTCACAAGCCGGAAGCTATAAGGCCAAGGGACCATGGACTGAAACCTCTGAATTCGTGAGCTCAAATCTTCCCTCCTTTTAAACTGTTTTTCTTATGTATTTTGTCACAGCAATGGAAAACTAACTTTTACACATTTCTTCTCTACTACATGGTTAATAAAATATTTCTCTAACTAAAATTATATATACATGTGAGAGAGAAAAGCACAGGCACACTCTATTTATGAACAATTATCTTAGCTGAGTCTGATAGCACATGCCTGTAATCCCAGCACTTTGAGAGACTGAGCCAGGAGAATCACAAGTTCAAGATCAGCCTGGGCAACTTAGCAAAACTCTGTCTCAAAACAAAATATGAAAAATGGGCTTGAGATGCAGCTCAGTGCAAAGGCACTGTGTCTAATCTTCAGTATAAAAAAGGAAATATTATTTTGGTTCTCATAAGTCTTTGATATAAGTTTGTCAGGAAGTACTACAGGATAAAACTAAGTGTATGCAGTGGAAAATAAGAAAAAGCAAAGAGTAAAAACACTTCTCATACATCCAGTATTTAATGATGACCTTGACTCTTCCTAGAGTTGAGACCTAACCAAGATGGTTACTTTTGAGCCTTAGTTTCCCCTTCATAAAAAGACAATAACATCTACCACTAAGGATGACTAGATGAATGAAAGGAGATGTTTGTGAAAGCATTCTATGAAGCCTAAGGAACCATCCTGCCAACCCTCCAAATCTGTGGATACTGCGCCCATGCATTCAACTGTGTGGGCACAATGCTTGGGGGAAGAACAGCATCTGTACTGAACATGCACAGAATTGTTTTGTTGTCATTATTCTTAAGCAATACACTACAGCAATGTAAACAAAGCATTTTATTTTATTAGGTATTATAAGTAATTTAGAAAGAATTTAAAGTACACAAGGGAGATGTGTATAAGTTAAATGTAAACATTATGCTGTTCAATATAACGGGCTTGAATCTTTTTAGGTTTTTGTATCTAAGGGTGTCCTGGAACTAATCTCCCATGATTCCAAGGGAAAACTGAATATATATACACTAAGTATTAGTACAAAATATATTGGATTTGACACAAAACACATTAATCACTTTTATCATCTAAACAATCTCAAGTTATCTCCACTTGAGAAATTTCCTGCAGAAATCTAAACATTTCTAAATTCCACCTTACCACCTCAGCCAAGAGCTGTAATTAATAGTCAAATTTTCACATGTCACCCAGTGAAGAATAGGCTACCTTACTTTTTTAAAATTTATTTAAGTAGGGGCTGACTTGTAATTCAAAGATAAGCTATAATGTCCTGTGTCTCCATAAATAGTAACAACAGTAGAGATCCTTAAAAGGTGATAATCAGGTTATTTCTCACTTGAAATCCACAGATTTCTTAAACTGTTTAAGCCCTGTTTACAACTGAAGAGATTAGAGCTTGATCGCTCAGGAAAGTAATGAGCGAAACCTCGAATTTAGAAATCTAACACAAAAGTGTCATCCTACATTAAAATAAAATTAGCCACTATCTCACGATTTCTTACCTGATGTTTTCACCTCAGGAACACAACCGGTTTCACACACAAGAAGCTGAAGTCAAGCCCGAAGGCTGGACTACGAGAGCTAGGGTTTCACAGAAACGCAAGAGATCGAACCAAAAAAGAAAACCCCACTCTCATCACCTGGATTCGCTGACTTCCCCCATGATTCTCTAGGGCACATCAGCATCTGTAAGTGAAGCAATCTCAGAGGGCTGAGAAAACTCTGTCCTAAAAAACTGTCTCACTGATCCCCAAACCTACTCTCCTCATCCACCAAAATGAGGACTTCTCCGTTCTCCCTCAGGATTAACCTGACGCTTCTCTGAAACAAAGAGCAACGGTGACGAAGCAGTTCGTGGTGATGAAACGGCAGAGGGGCATGGCACAGAGGAAGGTGTTCCACTCGGGTCCAGGTCACGCCCCCAGCCCAGTAACCTCTCGTCCAGTTAGGGTCAACCTCTGATCCGCACGCCCCTCCCTGAACTCATCACCGGACTAACCCACCCATGAATACAGCAACCCCACGACCCAACTACCTTCCAAAAGGCCGGCCTCTCAATACAGACCTCGGGGGCACATTTGAGATCTAGACTACAAGAGCAAAACGGTCTTCACGTCACACCTTATCAGGATCCTTGATGACTCCAATATGCGCACGGACACCTAAAACAGTGTCTTCTTAACTCAGTATGGTGCCGGAAATCCACAGCATCGTCCCCATCTCATCTCCTTCCAGTTAAAGATCAGTTTTCAATTACCGCTGTTTTGCAGCTGTCTTTGAAATTCTCATTTCTGTACACAAGAGCGTTCAGACAGATCTAGAGCAGGGACATGGTAAAAGGTCTCCCAATACAACACTCCCATATTCTGGATGTCTCCGAAGATAATCACATTTGAAAGGAAGCCTCTTGAGATGTTAAACACAAAAGTCACAAAACGGAACTTTAATCATATTCCGAGAAAAGAAAGGGCGTGCGGTGTTTCTCTGCACATGAGCACCTAGAGGGGTCCAAGGGGGAGCTCAATGCCCCCAAGCAACGAGTTCCAAACGCATCTCTTCAGCACATCTCTGAAGGCCATCTGGATTGCACAGGGTATGCCAAGTGCCTGGGATAGGAGAAGCTTAGGAAAATGAAGTACGTCTACTCGTCTACTCGTTGTAACAGATTGCCTCACTGACAGTAATACAGTACTATACAGCACTCCGCCGTGCAGAGAGCACATGGCTATTTTCAGACCCCAGTGTCCTCAGACTGCTAGAGAACAGTTTAAAACCCAGAATCACCCAGAGACCACTGCAAATCTCAGAATGCTAGAACCCTCCTCTAATATTAAGTTAAAAGAGTTTGCTTCCTATGTAGAAAAGCGTCCTTCACGTGTCCAAATGCTGTGTTACAACAACGTTTTCCTTGAAGGGCTTTTATCATGAGATCTCGTTTAGCCTCAAAAGAACTCTTACCTCCTAAAAAAAGGAAAAAAAAAAAAAGACTATCAATTAAGCGGGATAGAGATCCAGCTTAACTGGGTATCAGCTAAATCTATCAGCTAAACTCTGCCAGAATGTTTACTTAGCATGCCTGAGATCCTGGGTTTAATCTAAAGCACCCCTAAAAAAAAGGTTGTGAACTGGAAATAGAAACAGTAAGTTAAACTATAAAGAGTAGCGAATAGATGAGTAATAACTGTACAATCTTTCTGGTGCTAATTGTATTTTCTAAAATTTTTACAAGATGTATGCATTTCTTTCAAAGAAAGTAACCTCGGGCTGGGGATGTAGCTCAGTGGCACAAGCCTGCCTGGCAAGTGCAAGGTCCTGAGTTCGATCCCCGGTACCAAAAAAAAAAAAAAAAAACCCCAGTACCCTCCACGGTGGCGCTGTCTGTAGCCCCAGAATTATAATTCCAAATTCCAAGCACCTCTACACTATTTAACTGGATCGGTCACTTCCAGACACCACCCCCCCAAAAAAAATCTCCCCCACAAAAACACCTGCATGTGTTATATATAATGTATAGCTTTTTTTTTTCAAAATTAGCCCTAAAAACTTTCTGCAAACCAATACTATCATTTGCTGCACAGTTCCTAGGAACCCCTACATCAAACACTGCCTGCACTCCTTTTACTCTGCAGACCATGTGATGAATTAAGTACCTCTACAGAGCTATGTTACAGATATAAACTGAAGCAGAGAATCATCATTTCACCCCCAATCACACAGCTAAAACTTAACAGAGCCAGGATGTAAAGGTGGCCATGCTGTCAACTTAAACCATGAACCTGTGGTTTCATCACGGTTTTACTTCGTCTGATTTATGCATTTTTTTAGGAAATACGGAGCAAGTTATCTTGACAGTAGTATCTGAATTAATACCAAAAAGATGAAAACTTTTAAAGAGTAACACGGGCGCCTTCGCGAACTTTTGCCAACATCTAAAGACCCCACACGGGTTACAACGTCACACCTCAGCGCGGAGCCCCGACGGCCTCGCTCCCGCACGGCCCCTGCGGGACCCGTAGCGAAAAGAACCCCCGGAACCCGGCCCCCACCGAGCGGCTCCGTACGGGCCGCTTCCGGTCTGTGCGCCGCCCGAGAGCGAGAAGGGGTAGGAATCGGCGGGAAGATGAACTCCTTCTCCCGCTGCTTCCGCAGGAACAGGCTGGGCGCAAAAGCGGCGGCGTCAGCGCGCCCGCCAGTGAGGCCGCAGGCGCCGCCTCTGCTTTCCACCCGGGCCAGAACCCCCCGGGGACGAGGACCCAGAGCCGGGGCGACAGCCCGGCGCGAGCCGCGGGCCGCTTACCGAGCTCAGTGCCACGGTTGCGCGCGGCCATAGCGCAGGCGCGCGGCTGCAGACTGGAGCGCCGCCTCCCGGGCATCCACCTTCCTTCCGCCTCACGCCCCACCCCTCCCCGCGATAGCCCCGCCCTCCGCCATCGCCCCGCCCACAGCGCGTGCGGGTGGTGTTCCACAACACCGATTTAAAATGCTTAGAGCACCCCCAACCCCCCACCCCCCGGTGTGGTGGCGCACTCTTGTAATCCCAGCCCTCGGGAAGCTGAGGCAGGAAGATCGCTGTGAGTTCAAGGCCAGCCTGAACTGCGTGGTGAAACCCTGTCTCAAAAAGGCAAATAAAATACATAAAATGCTTAGAGCCTGGTGTGATGGTGCCCGCCTATAATCCCAGCACTCAGGAGGCTGAGGCAGGAGGATCACTGTGAGTTCGAGGACAGCCTAGACTACACAGTGAGACCTTGTCTCAGAAAAAATAAACAAATAAAATAAAATGCTTAGGTTCTCCAGGTCTGGAGGCACACGCCTGTAATCCCAGCACCTGGAGGCTGAGGCACAAGGATTGCCATGAGCTGCAGGCCAGCTTGGACTAGACAACGACACCACGTCTCAAAAACAAAAAAAGCTTAGGTTGCCAGTTTCACTGAATACAGCAGTCTGCAGAAAAACTTTTTAACTGCAAGATTGCATAACAGGGAGCGCCCGCCCTGCTGATCTGAGGTCCAAGTGCAGCGCTCTGCACCCTCTGACCTGAAATGTCAGCAATGATTCCTGAGCCTGGATGGGCAACCAGGGCATCTAATTGGGACTTTGGGAGACCACAGCTGTTTGGTCTGGGAAACCAAGGGCCCAGAACTGAGAGGAGCCTGTTAATCTGCCAGTTTAACGTGTGAATTGGAGCAAATGGTAAGTGCCTTCCTGAGCCTGGTTTGCTCATCCACACTCCTGGGTCTCTAAGATGTGTGACTGGAATACTAAGACTTCTTCCAGCCTGATTGATCCCTGACTCGGACCTTTAAACCGTCCTGAGTCGTCTGCAGCCTCCCCGGGGCCACCAGCTAATTCATCTGCGCTTGCAAGCAGAGAAAGCAAACCCGAACGTGGCTCTGTACCGTGAGCTGCTCCTCTGGCCCGCACACGCTCAGATGAATGCGTCACAAAAATCCTGCCAGGTGCATATTATGTCTCCATAGCAACACCTGCAGACCCAGAGCTCTGGGGAGAGCCATCCTAGGCAGTGGAAATAGAGGGGGTTCCAAGTGGGCCCTACCCAGCAACACCCCAGCTCTTCTACCTAAGGACTTCAAGTTTCTGGAGTGTGGTGTGGTGTGGTTTGCAGTACTGGGAGTTGAATCCAGGATCTTCCCACTGAGCTACTACCCCAGACTATTTTCATACTTTGTTTCAAGACAGGGCCTTGCTAATTTGCTCAGTTCCCCCAGTGCGATCCTCCCACCTCAGCCTCCCGTGGTGCTGGGATTACAGGCATGCACCACCACTTCTGGTGTGAGGGAGGATGTTATTGACTGTCTTCTTACCTGTGTAACAGGATTGGCTAAGATGTATTGCATTGTAAAGTTGTATGTGTGCAGATCGCCAACCACACAACATGGCACTTAACAGATCTATAAATGGAAGCCGTTCATGGTAGTGTCCGGTTCATGTAGAAATTACCCCCCTTCAGAGCTGTCTTTCAACCTTGCCCACTTCTGACTACTGCTGAATCTTTTGGACTGTCAAGATCCCATATAAGAAGAGTGTTTACTTTTTGCTTCCTTTTGCAATAATGGGGATTGAACCAAAGGCTTTTGCACATCTCCAGCCTTTTTGAGAAAAGGTCTCACTAAATTGGCCATGCTGGGCTCAAACTTCCCTGCCTCAGCTTCCCAGAAGGGTGGGATCAAAGCTATGTACTGTTATTTTTATTTACCCTGAAAAAGAGAAAAGGAGGCCTTTTCATCCTGGAGCTGGCCAGAACTCCGCTGCACCACTCTTCCCCAGTTAAATGTGAACAATTTTACAGAGACTACCATCATCCGCCACAGCCTCTGTGACCCGAATGAACCAAAACCAAGACCACTCCTAGTCAGGTCTAAACATAGACAACCATGAATATTGTCCAAGCCGTAACAATCAGAAGCCTATCGCAGAATTAACACTGTTTTCTACCGGCATGCATTCTAGAAGACTGCTGTTTCACCCTCCCCTGGATGCCCAAACACAATTCTGGGTCAGGTGGGATTAGTTTCTATCAACACCTTACTGATCTGCCTCACACTTCTGGGGTGAAATCTGCCTGTCTAAACACAGCTGCTGTCTACCACCATACCACCCTGAATGTGCCCGACCTCCTCATACACAGCTGCTGCTAGTGGACTTTGGCTGGAGTGCCCCCCATGTGGCCAAAAGATACCAACCCAATACATGAAATTCTTTTTTAGGGACTGATACAACTCCAAGACAGATTCTAAGCCACTCATTATGCACTGATACATAATAGAAATTATTTAAACAACAACAAAAGCATATCTGGAAAAAAAAAAGCAGCAAAGCTTCCAGAAGGTACTATTTTGGCAGGAAAACTGATGAGAATTTCTGGGGGACTTTTTTCTAAAATTGACTTTGTGCATAGTACCTACCTGTAATTAAAAAGAGTTTAAAATGTTAGGTTGGCACCATTAAGAGAGATAATGAAATGCTACAAGAAATACATTTTTGCCGGGCCTGGTGGTGCATGCTTGTAATCCTAGCACTTGGAAGGCTGAGGCAGGGGGATTGCAACCTGTTAGAGACTAGCCTGGGCCGGCTGTTCCAGGCCAGATTGGATTAACCCTGTCTCAAAAAAAAAAATTGTTTTATAATAATTTTTTTAGAAAGCTTTTTTTTTTTTGCTTTTTCTTTGAGACAAGGTCTTGTTGTGTTGTCTAGGCTGGTTGGTCGTTTTGAGGATTTTTTTAGAACTATGTAGTCTAGGCTGGCCTTAAACTCGTGGCAGACCTCTTGCCTCAGCTCCCACGTGCTGAGACTAGGGGCATATACCACCACACCCATCCCTAAGGATGAGTTTTTTTAAATGAAGAAATGTTCTTGAGTTTTACTTTGTGAAAGTTCCTCTTAAATATTTGGCTTTCTGAAACTTCTTAAGTATCCCTAAGACAAGACCTCTTTTTAAAAAAGCTATAGACTACTACATTGGAAACACCCAGGAACTTTTTTCTAAAGCTTCACAGCAGCCCTACTGAATCAAAATGTCTAAAATTTTTAAGAGCCAGGCATGGTGAGGCACGCCTGTCATACTAGCACTCAGGAGGCTGAGGCAGGAGGCTTGCCATGATTTCAAGGCCAGTCTGGAATGCATAGTGAGTCCCTATCTTAAAAGTTCTAGGAACGTGTAACATATTTCTCTTGAATCTTCTAGGAACCTACCTGGCCTGGGAGATAGGAATAACCCACATTTCAAGTTTCAAAGGACAAGAACCATTTGTGCTTGGTTCCACATATGCTAAGGGTCTCAGGTGCCCAGCACACACCGGGATATGAATATCTGTAAGTGATGAAGGTATACTAGTGTCTCTGTTTTTCTCACAGTGCCGACTGTTTCACTCAAGCCATCATTTAATGCAGTTTGGCCCTGTGATTTCTAAGAGAGGCCACTCATATGCCCCTCGGGTGAATATCTACTTAGACTGTCGAGTTCAGCCTGTTTCTAGGTCTGGCGGGGAAAACTATGAAGCAGAATGGAGTGCTCTGTGACGGTGCACACATGTAATTCTAGCACTCTGGGAGGCTCGAGACAGAAGGGTCGCAGGTTGGAGTCCCACATGGACAACTTAGTGAAACCTTACCTCAAAATAAAAATTAAAAGGGCTGGAAATGTAGTTTGGTTTGAATGCCCTGGGTTCAATCCCTAGTACCGAATAAATGAAATAAAATAAAATAAAGTAGAAAGGCAGCAGCAGCGAGGACTAGGGAAACAAGCCTAACAGCATCAGAATATTTCCAGAACATACAGCTGGCAGACCTGTAGAGCATTTAACCGACTCTTTTATGAAGCTAAGTTTATTCCATTTCAACAACAGTTCCTCCTCCTGAGGCTGTTCCTCCCCACCCCACAACTTTGGATTTTTTTTTTAAATTTTATTTTAAAGACAAAAGAATGGAGACATATGAAGCAGAAAAGCCATAAACAATACAGAAAATACAAAGTTATACAGAATATAGTAGGAAATTAGCACTGGATGTTGTATTACATAGTTATCTTCACATTAGTTAACACAAAAGCATTAAAGGAAATATGAAATTATAGAGAAGATAGTAGGGAATTAGCACTGGATGCTGTATAATATAAAGTTATCTTCACTTCTGTTAATACAAAAACAATTGAGGAAATACAGAATTATAGAGAACATAGAAGGCAATTAGCTCTGGACACTGTCCTACATAATGTTACCTTCACCTTTGTTACTCAGTTACACAGATGATGGCCCTTTTGATCAGTTCGTTTTTTCTCCTCCCTCATCTCTGTTGCCCTACCACTCAATCAGTCATCTTCCCTGTGATAATAACTGTACTCCTGGGCTTATCTATATCCTTGGACTCTCGCCTTGGGAAGATATAGCTGCCTCAGACTATACTATAACATACATGGGTGTATACAAACTGCCATGGTTGGAGGTGGGAAAGCACATATGCTCACAGCGGACGGCCCGGCTCCACCCTGTCGTCATGCTATGGGTGGGAGCGGGTCCAGTCCATGAGGTGCCCTGAGCGGGGCCCTCAGCGGAGCAGCCACGGGGCCCACAGTGGAGCAGCCACGGGGCCCACAGCGGAGCAGCCACGGGGCACGCGCCCCCATTGGGGCACCCTCTGTGACCCTTTTGGCTCTGTCCCGTTGCCTTGATGCCAGAGGCCCTTTCTTCTCCTCCCACCTCCTCCTGATCTCCAACATTACCATTCCCCACCCCTTGCAGCTGGGCAATGGGTCTCCGAAGCTGAAGCTGGGAATGCCGAAACGAGGGCGTGGGCCAGGGGTTTGCTTGGAGCAGCGACCTCCTCCCTCTCTGTCTCGTCTCCCTCCGACTGCGCCATGGCAGATCTCCAATCCCCTCCTCCAGAGGAGGTTTTCTTAGTCTTTCCGAGGGTTTCAGTTCCCATTTCAGATCCTTCTTGAGTTCAGGATATCCACCTCTTTCCTTTCTGTCCTTCACATGTTGCTATATTGTCATGTCTGAGTGGCATTCCTCCGGGAGGTTCTCTCTCTGCTGCCTACCCGGTCGCCATGGGTTCATATAACGTTCATATATGCAAGCAGTACGGAGACACTCTTGTTGCTCATATCAGTAGTCTGGGGTGAGTCTTAAAGCCTGTGGACTCGTCCCATTGCTGTCAGGAACAGGTGGTGATTGCGCAGGCCGCCGAGGCTCAAGGTGCTCACAGAGGGCGTTCAGGGAGAGAGCCGAAGCCCAG